>SSNR01000691.1:40168-82817 GCA_006937965.1 Callopanchax toddi | reverse complement strand
ACCTGATCACTACCAGACCTGATCACTATCAGACCTGATCTCTACCAGACCTGATCACTACCAGACATGATCACTACCAGACCTGATCACTATTAGACCTGATCACTATTAGACCTGATCACTACTAGACCTGATCACTACAGACCTGATCACTACCAGACCTGATCTCTACCAAACCTGATCACTACCAGACCTGATCACTACCAGACCTGATCTCTACCAGACCTGATCACTACTAGACCTGATCACTGTCAGACCTGATCACTGCCAGACCTGATCACTACCAGACCTGATCTCTACCAGACCTGATCACTATTAGACCTGATCACTATTAGACCTGATCACTACTAGACCTGATCACTACTAGACCTGATCACTACCAGACCTGATCACTACCAGACCTGATCACTACCAGACCTGATCACTACTAGACCTGATCACTGTCAGACCTGATCACTGTCAGACCTGATCTCTAACAGACCTGATCACTACCAGACATGATCTCTACCAGACCTGATCACTACCAGACCTGATCACTATCAGACCTGATCACTACCAGACCTGATCACTACCAGACCTGATCACTACCAGACCTGATCACTACCAGACCTGATCTCTACCAGACCTGATCACTACCAGACCTGATCACTANATCCTTCCTGTCCATCACAGACCACTAGAAGATCCTTCCTGTCCATCACAGACCACTAGAAGATCCTTCCTGTCCACATCCAGAACAGCCTACAATGCCTTATTGACTTAAACTTAAACTAATGACTTTCCCTCTAAAAACAATGTATTTGTTGTTTTAAATGGATATTTTCAGTAGAATCTCCCAGACATCGTTCAGTATGACCTCTGATGTTACTGATGCACGTTGTTTAAAATATCACAGCAGGTCCATGTTAACATACTGAGCAAAACGTTTTGTTCATGTATTTGAGACAAGATGTGAAGTGGTCAGTAGGACACTTTAACCACATGAAAGGTTTGCTGGACTCAAGCTCATTTTTTCTTCTTATAGAAGGCTGTCAGTGACAGGTGTCACCGCTGCATTGAAAAACACTCAGGTTGGATCTTTTATTGGTTGCTGTCAGTCAAATAACTGAACCTCCAATCATTGTTGTTTAAAGTGATAAGATGCAACTTTTTCATATTTTTAAATCTTCTCCTTGAGCCAGTCTGTGCTAATCTGACCCTTTACAGAGTTAATGAAAAGTCACTTAGCCCCATCTGGTGGTTAGATCCAGAATACCACGACTGGAAAATCTCCGTCGCCGTCACGGTACCCAGGAAGTCACGTGTCTCACGAGGGTTAGGCTAACCCAAAGTGGCTAGCTGTTATGCTAGCTCTGGAGTGTTTTATCTCATGATTCCTGATTTTTCCATCTCTCCCTGCTTGAACAGCTGATTTCTTTGAAGGAGTAAATAACCGCTCCTGTAGAAAGCTATGAAGGCTGAGGAGACATTTCAACAGGTAGATTTAGGCGTTTAGAAGCTGAAACAATATGCTAACTTGTGTAATGCAGTGATTTAAAACGGACACCAGAGGGCGCCCAAAACAAGCAAAACTGCATATTATCACTTTAAATACACAATCCCTGATCATCACTAGAAAGCTCTTCGTCACACTTTTCTTTTAAATTTGTCCATAAAACTAAACTAAAATAAAAAGATGATCAATAGAGCAGATTCATGTAAAAACTAGAAAATAAAGAAAAATGGAGACAGAAGGTTTTAGGCTGACAGTGATGAAAGACCAGCCGGATGTGTAATATGTTCTGGATCATATTGGGGTTTTTGTTGTTGTTTTTCAGTCTCAAAAAGGTTGTTTGTAGGCGTAAACCAGAATCCATAAATTATGTTTTTAATTTATTTAAAAACCTCATTTTAAACATCAGTCTGGTTTTAAGTAGAACAAATACAAAAGAGAGGTTAAATCAACAATATGTAAAATGTAACACTTAAAAAGCTGGTTTTGTGGTGAAAGACAAGAAAACATCCTAAATGTGCCGACGGTGGAGGAGAAAAGCCTCATGAGGACGACAGGGAGGGAAGAACAGCGTGTCTTTCCTGGAGGACAAAGAAAAGTGGAGAAGAATGGAGGAGATAAACAACAAAAGGACAGAAGCGACAGGGAGCAATGCTTCTCCTGTCTGGGTGAAAATGGAGCAGGCAGGCTGGGGTAGGGTGGAGCAGCATTGCATCTTGTGCGTTGCAATAACAAGAGAGCGGGAGGAACAAAACATCAGCAAAAAATCCTCCCCATCGCTGCCCACACAGCGACAAGCAGTCAGAGAACAGAGTGATTCAAATCACAGCAGAGGCACGCTGTCACAAAGGAAAATGACAAATGTCCCTTACAGTAATTTCATCGAAATAAATGTTTCTTTGCCTCTCTGAGTGGGGGACTGATAGATTACAGCGGTGATCGACTCTGAAGAGGCAGAACACAGCCAGGGTTGGAGGAAAAACCAGGAGGTGTGTAGGTGTTCCAGGTGTTAACTCTAAAAACACATCAGAATACTTGGTAATACTACACTGTTCCCTCCGAGATAAAACAATACAATAAAGAAAGAAAATATTATAAGATTAGGGCTCTGATAAACTATGTGAACCCCCCCGACAGGATCGTTCAAATTTTTTATTTTTTTATTATCTATTATTTTTGTTCTTGTTTTTTTAATTTTACTGACTCGTCAGACTTAAATGTTTCAGATCAGCAAACAGATGTCAGTTTAAAACCAAAAATAACCTGAGTAAGTTTAAAACATAGACGAGGATTTGACTTAAAAATTAAAAAAACTATAAAAACCAACCGAACGCATCATGAGTTATGATTTATGAGTGATTAATCACTATTTATAAAGCAGAGTTCAGTTCCACCAACCACACCAAACCTGATCTCTACCAGACCTGATCACTATTAGACCTGATCACTATTAGACCTGATCTCTGCCAGACCTGATCACTACTAGACCTGATCTCTACCAGACCTGATCACTACTAGACCTGATCACTACTAGACCTGATCACTACCAGACCTGATCACTACCAGACCTGATCACTACTAGACCTGATCACTACTAGACCTGATCACTACCAAACCTGATCTCTACCAGACCTGATCACTACCAGACCTGATCACTATCAGAACTGATCTCTACCAGACCTGATCACTACTAGACCTGATCACTATTAGACCTGATCACTACCAGACCTGATCACTACCAGACCTGATCACTATCAGACCTGATCTCTACCAGACCTGATCACTATCAGACCTGATCACTATTAGACCTGATCACTACCAGACCTGATCACTATTAGACCTGATCACTACCAGACCTGATCTCTTCCAGACCTGATCACTATCAGACCTGATCACTACCAGACCTGATCACTACCAGACCTGATCACTACTAGACCTGATCACTGTCAGACCTGATCACTGTCAGACCTGATCACTACCAGACCTGATCTCTACCAGACCTGATCACTACTAGACCTGATCACTACCAGACCTGATCACTACCAGACCTGATCACAACCAGACCTGATCACTATCAGACCTGATCTCTACCAGACCTGATCACTACCAGACCTGATCACTACTAATCTGATCACTACCAGACCTGATCACTACTAGACCTGATCACTATCAGACCTGATCACTAATAGACCTGATCTCTGTCAGACCTGATCACTTTAGACCTGATCACTACCAGACCTGATCTCTACCAGACCTGATCACTACTAGACCTGATCACTATCAGACCTGATCACTACCAGACCTGATCACTACCAGACCTGATCACTACTAGACCTGATCACTGTCAGACCTGATCACTGTCAGACCTGATCACTGTCAGACCTGATCCCTACCAGACCTGATCTCTACCAGACCTGATCACTACTAGACCTGATCTCTACCAGACCTGATCACAACTAGACCTGATCACTTTCAGACCTGATCACTGTCAGACCTGATCACTGTCAGACCTGATCTCTACCAGACCTGATCACTACCAGACCTGATCTCTACCAGACCTGATCACTACCAGACCTGATCACTACCAGACCTGATCTCTATCAGACCTGATCACTACCAGACCTGATCACTACCAGACCTGATCACAACTAGACCTGATCACTATCAGACCTGATCACTACCAGACCTGATCACTGTCAGACCTGATCACTACCAGACCTGATCACTACCAGACCTGATCTCTACCAGACCTGATCACTACTAGACCTGATCACTACCAGACCTGATCACTACTAGACCTGATCACTGTCAGACCTGATCACTGTCAGACCTGATCTCTACTAGACCTCAAACACAGACAGAATCCATGGATGGCAGGCTTTTGAGTGTCCTTGCAAAGACAGGTGGCTATATTGGTCACTGATTTGTTTTTGAATGTCAGAAATGTATATTTCTGAATGTGGAGATGTTACATTGGTTTCACTGGTAAAAATAAATAATTGAAATGGGTATATATTTGTTTTTCTTAAGTTGCCTAATAATTATGCACACCTGATATAGCGTGTTGATGTCATTAGACCACACCCCTTCTCATTACAGAGATGCACATCACCTGATATGCTTAATTGGTAGTAGGCTTTCCAGCCTATACAGCTTGGAGTAAGACAACATGCATAAAGAGGATGATGTGGTCAAAATACTCATTTGCCTAATAATTCTGCACTCACTGTAGTTTACCTCCTTGTTTATACAGTGGAGGAAATAATTATTTGAGCCCTTGCTGATTTTGTAAGTTTGTCCAATGACAAAGAAATGAAAAGTCTCAGAACAGTATCATTTTAATGGTAGGTTTATTTTAACAGTGGCAGATAGCACATCAAAAGGAAAATGGAAAACATAACTTTAAATAAAAGATAGAAACTCATTTGCATTTCATTGAGTGAAATAAGTATTTGAACCCTTACCAACCATGAACAGTTCTGGTGCCCACAGAGTGGTTAGACACTTCTACTCAATTAGTCACCCTCATTAAAGACACCTGTCTTAACTAGTCACCTGTATAAAGGACACCTGTCCACAGAATCAATCAATCAAGCAGACTCCAAACTCTCCAACATGGGAAAGACCAAAGAGCTGTCCAAGGATGTCAGAGACAAAATTGTAGACCTGCACAAGGCTGGACTGGGCTACAAAACCATTAGCAAGAAGCTGGGAGAGAAGGGGACAACTGTTGCTGCAATTGTTGGAAAATGGAAGGAGCACAAAATGACCATCGATCGACCTCGGTCTGGGGCTCCACGCAAGATCTGACCTGGTGGGGTGTCAATGATTCTGAGAAAGGTGAGAAATCATCCTAGAACTACACGGGAGGAGTTAGTTAATGACCTCAAATCAGCTGGGACCACAGTCACCAAGAAAACCATTGGAAACACATTACACCGCAATGGATTAAAATCCTGCAGAGCTCCAAGGTCCCCCTGCTTCAGAAGGCACATGTGCAGGCCCGTCTGAAGTTTACCAATGAACTCCTGAATGATTCAGAGAGTGACTGGGAGAAGGTGCTGTGGTCTGAGGAGACCAACAGGAGCTCTTTGGCATTAACTCAACTCGCTGTGTTTGGAGGAAGAAAAATGCTGCTATGACCCCCAAAACACCGTCCCCACCGTCAAGCATGGAGGTGGAAACATTTTGCTTTGGGGGTGTTTTTCTGCTAAGGGCACAGGACAACTTCACCGCATTAACGGGAAAATGGGCGGAGCCATGTATCGTCAAATCCTGAACGACAACCTCCTTCCCTCTGCCAGGAAACTGAAAATGGGTCGTGGATGGGTGTTCCAGCACGACAATGACCCAAAACATACAGCAAAGGCAACAAAGGCGTGGCTCAAGAAGAAGCACATTAAGGTCACGGAGTGGCCTAGTCAGTCTCCGGACCTTCATCCTATAGAAAACCTATGGAGGAGCTGAAGGTCAGAGTGCACAGAGACAGCCTCCAAACCTTAAGGATTTGGAGATGATCTGAAAGAGGAGTGGACCAAAATTCCTCCTAACATGTGCGCAAACTTGGTCATCAATTACAAGAAACGTTTGACCTCTGTGCTGCAAACAAGGGTTTTTCCACTAAGTATGAAGTATTTTTTTGTTAGAGGGTTCAAATACTTATTTCACTCAATGAAATGCAAATGAGTTTCTATCTTTTATTTAAAGTTATGTTTTCCATTTTCCTTTTGATGTGCTATCTGCCACTGTTAAAATAAACCTACCATTAAAATGATACTGTTCTGAGACTTTTCATTTCTTTGTCATTGGACAAACTTACTAAATCAGCAAGGGCTCAAATCATTATTTCCTCCACTGTAACATCCTCAGCTGTTTGTTTTCTTTCATTTTGTATTAAAGTTTTTGTACTTTACTTCCTGAAGTATTCTGGATTTGACTTATGTCAATTAGATTCCATACATTTCTTAAGGGTCAAAGCAAAAACAATTTGATTTATTAAAAATGTTACTGCATCTGTTTGGGCATATTATATGAAGGTATATTAGGGCCAATGTAGCTGAGGGGGTAAAATTCTGCCTTAAAATCTAAGAAATTCCTAAATAATTTTGACATGAAAACACTTGAACTTCATCCTCATCTCCATTCCTCCTTCAAGGTTTTGCATAAATTCTATTTATGAGAGAGCCTTCTCATTAGTTTGTAGTGTCATGAACACTTATTGAATAAAAAGTGTCAAATAGCTTCTGATTTGTGACTCTAGTTTATTATTGTAACGGAGATTTCTTTGATCTATTTCATGAAAAGTTACATATTTGGAGATACTTTGTTGATATCCTCTCATGTTAGAAGGACCTGACATTTTAAAGGAAAACTTGGATGTTTACTGTTAAAAATACATTTTATACTGTTGTAATGAGTACTTTTAGTGATGATTTTTTTCTTATAAAGGCTCTGAACAGGCCAGCACAGGCGCAGTAATTGGAGTACTGCAGGATAAAGAGTTGTTAAAGGTTTCTTGCAAAGCATTTTGTTTGGGAAAAAAGGCACCAGATCATTTTTATCAGCGATCTTCAGGTTTTCTAAAAAAGGTAAATGAAAAAAACAACACACATGAGATAATCTGATCGAAATCTGAGCACGCGCTGCCAGAAAGCATTAAGAGATCCGAGGAAAGCTCATTAAAAAGCTTCTGCTGTAACCTTGACAGGTGAAACTGCATATCTCCGTGCCACACATTCATCATAATCACATGTTTTCTTTTGTTTTTTCTCTCACAGCTTTTCTCCCAGAGCCAAAATGAGCCGAGCCAGGTTCATTTCTCTGGCTGAGAGCTCTGCTGCTGCTGCCAGAGACAGAACCAGAGGAAGATATATAGAGAGGAAAAACAAAACACACACAGGAGGACAAGCAGAATAAAACCCAGAGCAAATACCGGTAAATAAAGAGAATAACAGTCTGACAGAGGAGAAAGGCCTTCTAAAGCCTTTAAATGGGATTATTTTAAACGCTTTAAACGCTTTATGACACATCTGGATGTAATTACCTTAAAGGTGAGCTCCTCAGAAACACACCAGATTTATAACGGTCTTCATTGAGAAAAACAGCAGAATGTGACCTGGCTCGATTCATGAACCTTAGTGGTTTCAACATTGGTTTTACATTTTACTACAACAAACTGAGAAATAACTGATATTTCATAAACGTCATCATTCTGACTGAATGAACTGGACTGAACAAAGTGCTGGATTTGGAATCCTGCTGGACGACTTCAGGTCATAATTGGAACAAATGTGTCTAAATATAATTTCAGGATGCTGTTGAGGAAAGATTCAGGTTATTTACAAAAAATGTTAGAAAGGACATATTCAGTATATTAGACTATTTAATCAATGTTTCCCCTTGTAGTGAAGATGATGAAATAATCTGAGAGAAGGTGGTACCTGGAACCAGCTGCTGCCCGCTGAGGCCCACTGGCACGATGCCCAGGTTGTTCATGGCCGCCGCCCACGCTTCGTGGTCAGCGACAGGGACGCTCATGTGGTTCTGCTCAGCTCCCAGACGGCTTGCACCATCAGCTGCTGCAGCAGGGACCAACAGAATCACAATAAACACACACTGAAAATCCAACAACTAAATGGCTGTAAACCCGAGTTTCCTGAAGTTCCTTTTATTCTTTATGCAAAGCTGACAGAGGAAATGAAAGAGTCTTTAAAATGTTGATGCAAATCCAACAATTTAGTGAGTAGAGCTTGATTTTTGTTGCATACCACTGGCCATAGCAGGAGGTCCGTTCTCTCTTTCCTCTGAAGTCCGGTCATCAGATTATCTCTCTGGATGGCAGAAGGATGGAGGGAAGGATCAGCAGGAGGATGAAAAGTCAAGCCAACAGTCAGAGTCGACCTGTGGGGGGGAGAGAAAAGGACAATAATGAGTTAAAGTACAGCGTGTATAGTTTTAGGTGATTAGGACGTTTCTCTAACCTCCAGGTTGTGTTCATCTGAGTCTCTGCTCTTATTCAAACACGTGGATCATTTCTGCTCATAATTAGACCTTTTTTTCATTGACTTTCATGAAATGTTTAAAAAAATGTTTATTTCTTAAATCAGCAGAATGTAACTGAGCGGACATACAGTATCCTAACATTTACATCAAACAAGTGTTAATGTGACACAGCCTCATCAGGAGGAAGTAGTAAACTAAAGATGGTCTGTAGGGGGCGCTTTAGCACCCTCAGGGGGACAGTGAAGGGAAGGGGGACTGGTTTGTTGTAGCCTCTGCTCCAGTAGCTAGCTGGGAGAGGTAAGTGGTTACTGTTGAGCTAAATTAAAAACAGAGACGTACGTCTTTCCTCCATTTTGTTTTAATCTAAAGAACCCGAACACTTCTCTGTGTCGGCGCAAAAACCACCGTTCTTTACTGGATAAAAGTAATCGATCACATGATCATCGAACGTCCAGCAAACTGTAAATACACTTTTACAGATTGTAAATAGTATTTATACTTCAGTACTGTATTTCATATATTCTCTGAAATAACATTCATAACAATATAATGATGAAATATAAATCCATTTTAACTGCATAAATCAATCTTTTTAACATATTTATCAAGATGTATGTGTAACTCTGTTTATGCTTCGTCACCAAACTCCATGTTTTATAAACTATAACCTGTCACATCAGAACACAGTAGTGGAATGTGTTCTCCTCATCTGACCCTCCCTGAGGAGCAGAGGTCAGCCATGTTTGGTGGAGCTGGAGGTTCAGTATGTTGTCCAGCCGGGGTTTGAGCCCCACTCTCCCACATGGGAGGCGACCTCTCTGCCACGTAGCAGTCACCTCAGGGTTAGTTAGGTTAGTTATTGTACCTCCCAGAAATAGTTTGACTTTGTTTAAATTTGAATTAATATTCTTTAAGGTGCTTTTGGTCTTATTAAGCAACAATAATCAGTTAATCAACTCAGAAAAACAGCTGTTTGTATTTGCCTGATTTTATCGGATCGACAAGATCAGAATAAAGTTTAGGTCACTTTTTTTCTCTTCAACTATTTAAAGCTTAAAGTTGCACTCGGTAGATCGGTAAACTATAAACTATAGCCACATCTCCACTATCGGACCTTGAGGGTACATCCTAGAGGGAGAAAGTGACCGGGACAATCAGCTGGCTCCCTCCGCTCAGCGCTCGTGTCTCCATTACAGCTCCACCTTTCCAGAACTTTTGTAAGACGTCAGCATCGACGTCACTGACAAGCGTAAAGGACAAGGAAGTGGAGAATAATGAATAGATCAACGATGGACGAAGAAGCGATGGTTGCAGCGTATTTCTCTGAAGTAATCCAACTTCGAAGACACAGTCATTTTACAGCTCCGACAACAACACACAGGTCATTTACTTCGGTGCGGTCTGCTTTCATCATTTTCCTTCATCCCACAACCAATCAGCACGAGTTAACCACATTTCCCACTCAGCGAGTCTATCGGGCCGATCCGAGTACCCGCCCCTGATCAGGGACTCCGGTGGTCCCTGAAGACGGCCTCTCAAAACGACACGATGAAGTGGAAACAGTTGCGCGCCACAAAGTTCCAGTAAAATTACCCTGAAGTTCCGACAGTGGAAACAGGCCTAATGTAGCTTAAAACATTCATCTTAACAACATTCTAACATAATATAGCTATAAATATATTGTGGTGATTTAAAAAAACAAAATGGTTGTCCAACAGACAGTTCTCTAAAACCCTCAGCCAATCAGACGTCTCAGACTAAAGCAGCTATTGGACAATCCGGCTGTCTGTCTCCTGAAGTGCCTCACTTCCTCACTGCTTGGATCCTCCATTAATGCTGCTGGAGCATTTTTCAGCAGAACATCCAGGAAGTGAGAGAAGGACAGAAACAGCTGTTAGCGCTTCAGTTTTAGGAGAAAACACCAGAGTCCCAAAAAGAAAAACAGCTTTTCAGCTGCAGGAAGCTAAAAACGTTTGGACGTAGAAAGAGGAGAAACCAGGGGAAACGTTTCTACAACTGGTGTTTTGGTCTCTATTGTTACCGTGGCGATGAGCAGTCCCATGTTTGAAGGAGACGCAGCATAAGGATTCTATCCGACGGGAGGGGAGGGGTGAGAGCTCTGAGACGTGTTGTGTAGCGACACCTAGCTGGTTTACCAACCTGCCAAGTGTAGCTTTAACAAACCGTTTTACATTAAAATACCAGACTGACTCAGGTTTTATTTGTAAGTTACAATAATGTCAGGTTATTAAATACTATACCAATAACAAAATGACTGTATTATGACCAGAATTAAAATGTAAGAGCTTCACTTTCTATAGCTAAAATGACCTCAAACCATTTTACTGATGTCTGTTAGCTCTGCCAGTCTGATGTTAGTGTTTAAAGTTTTCTTTATCCAAATGTGAGAGTAAAGCATCATCAGCTAAGGGGAGATGAACTTGACCTTTGACCTCGTGTCATATCTGGTGACCAACTGAAGGAGGTTGTATTTCACTGACCACATTTCCACAGGTTGAGTCAGAAAACGATGAATCTTGAAAAGCGGTCTCAGACGTGTGTGTGTGTGTGTGTGTGTGTGTGTGTGTGTGTGTGTGTGTGTGTGTGTGTGTGTGTGTGTGTGTGTGTGTGTGTGAATCAGATTATTATCATCCAACCAAAGAAATCCATTACATTTCATCTTTAAAGAGTTGTGATTTTACAGCTAAAACAGGAATGTGAAAAATGTTTATGAGTCATAATGTTCTCTTTCTGTTTTGAGTAGGACTTCATCATGTCATCGGTGATTGGTTTGGGAAAATATAAAGAAAACCTGCAGCTCTGTTGATCATGTATGTGTAAAAAGGTGAAGGTCTAAAGAACTAAACTCTTTGGGTCTACGTATAAGTTGTGTTCTTGACGTTGACTTCAACATTGTTCTTTATTGATTTATGCATTAATTCAGGGGAGGGGGGGGGCTGTATGTTTTTTAATTTTGGTAAAGGAAATCTGAAAATGTATTCATAAACAGGGTTAACAGTAACATTTCCTTCATAACACGATGAGATGAAATGTTGTGACTGAGAGAAGAGGTAGAGCTGCTAATGTGCTCCCTCCAGCAGCTCACTCACACAAACCCACCTCATCCAGGTGGGATTCATGTTTAATGAGCTGCAGCCGGCAGTTACTTAAAACCTACAGCAGCAGTAAACACCTGGAGTCTGCTGTGACGGTGTTTCTACTCAGCAGCTCCTTGTCCTGTCTAATCTATCTCATTCTGTGTGTGTTTGAGGACTTAATGTTCCGTCACACACATGACAACTGCCTCATCTGTCTCTACATACCAATAAGTGTACAGAGTCAATTTCTGTTGTTGTTCTCGTCTCAGGCACCAGACTGGAGGTTCTACTGGTGTAACTGTGGTTTGATGGTGTCATAAACAGAGTCAGAGACTCTGAAAATTACCTCCAATTCACATCAAACCACTACTGGTCTTAGAGAGACCAGATGTAGTACTAGTGTTAGTACTTTCATCAAAGGCCTGCCCTATCTCCAGTCCCATATGTGTCTACTGCCCTCTGGTGGAGGATCTGCTGGTGGAAAGGAACGATTCTATTTCTTTATAACTGTTATGGAATTAGTCGGGTTAGGGTTAATCCTGTAGTTTTTGTTCATTTTACTTATTCAGTTTGGGTTTTTGTACTTTTTTATACTTTTATTTCATTTATTGATTCATTTATTAGCCTTTTTATTTGACTGGAACATTTTTGTAAAAGTTTCAGGTTCCTCTCTCTGCAGGTTTTACTCTCACTGTCAGAAATGAAAGTACAGAATTGTACCTTTAGTCGTCACTGGGGTGGTACCCTCAAAGGTACACTGTACCTTTGAGGGTACCACCCCAGTGACAATAGTAAAGGTACAATTCTGTACTTTCATTTCTGTGTGTATGCCCTTCATGTTTGTAGTTCCTAGTAACTTTGACGGGTCCAGTCCTTCTGTGTTTGTCTCTGTCCTGTCCTCTCAGACCTCAGGGGACTGAGACATCGGGCTCCCATCAGGCTGCAGGTTTCTTCCCCCTGTCACCCTCATCCTCTGCTGCTCAGGATGAATGAAGGATTTATTTCAGACAGACAACATGAACAACGACACAATCACTGTACAGTGTTGAAGCATTTCCAGACATGGTTGTGAGAACAAAACAATAATATAATTACAGCTGTGTGAAATGGAGTGGGAGGAGGAGAAGGTGTTGAATCCCGCCCCATTCCTACGACAGGCTGTCCTTCTACACTCTTTAAAGGAGCAAAGTAACAATATGATATGGAATCATAAAAAGTCCATACCCTCTGACGTTATGTGCTCGTTCTCGAGGTCTAAAGAGTTGTTGTCTATTTTCTGGTAGTAGCTTATTGAATGCTTTATATGAGAACATGATTGCATAAAATTCTTCTACAACATCTCTAAATTGGAACTTGTACTGGATGAATTATGGGTATGATTTAAAAAACCAGTGCTCCTTATTGCATGTGTATTAATGTAGGCTCTGATAAGTGTTTCCTCACACTCCAACACAACACGTGGAGTTTGGGAGCTCCAGTATAATGAGCGGAGTATCTCAGCTATGAATGGCTTCACTTGTGGAGGGTTTTGTCTTTATGTGTCTAACATGGGGCTGTTATCAATCATAATTCCCAAAATCTTTATTTAATTTACATTTTTTATTGAAATACCACCAGTTAGTATTTTTAGATCTGAATTTGTTTTGATATTCGTCATGTTGTTTTACCAACCATTGTTTAATCAGGTTTAATCAGCTGTTCCTTTGTAATGAGACAATGTGACTAATTACCATTTTATAATCAATGTAATTGATTACAAATCATTTACTGTGATCAGTTGTCCTGAATGTGGAGCTGAATGATCTGTTGACTTGAGATGACTGCAGCTTTAGAGATCAACTGATTTAACTGAGTGGACCAGTCCAACCAGTTGGACATGAAAACCGTTTTGTCTTTAAACGCCTTCGTCTGTCCTCAGTGGACGGTTTCAGCTCAACAGAAACATCCTCCTCCTCCATCAGCTGATGATGCTCCTCTCCTCTGAGTGTTTCTGCTCACTTTCACGCAACATGAAATATTCACAGCTGAACTCATGTCCTGTTCATTATTCATCAGGTTGGTTGATCTCTGAATCATCCAAACACAACATCACCAGGAGGTGCTCACACACACACACACACACACACACACACACACACACACACACACACACACACACACACACACACACACACACACACACACACACACACACACACAAGGTCAATCAGAGTGTAAAAGCATGAAACATGTTAAACAGCTGATTGGTTCCAGCTCCTCTCCAGTGATCAGCTGATCCTGCAGCTACTGCAACCAGAAATCAACCAAACGTCTGAGATCACACTGACCTGGCCCTCGTCATCACACACAACAAGCTTTCCCTACTTTAAATATCATTTTAACACGTTCTACTTGTGACTTGTGGTTTTGTGATGTAGCAATCAATACAGCTTCAGCGTAGAGCACTGGGCCTACTGGTCCAGCTGTGGGACCCACTGGCCTCCCTTAATAACCAGCCATGACCCAAATGGAGGAAAATATTTGACTTAAATTAATTTAAATTCTCAAAATGTATTCAAAGAAATGGTGCACTTTGAATTTGAGACAGAAGAGTAGAACATCACAGAACGCCAACCCAAAAACCAAAGTTTAATGATCAACCACCAACGCCAGAGAGGAGAAATAATCCTCTCTTCAGCTGCATTTGGATTGAAACCAAAATCCGTCACTTAACTCAATTCTGCTTTTTTAACAGAATTGACAGTTTTCAGCAAAAACATGAAAATTAAAATCAAACTATTGAGAAGTAAAATTAAAAAGACTCAATTAATGTAGCCCTAAGAACCTACAATACATCCTAATCAAATTCTTCAGTCACTCATTCAAACATGAGCCCAGATGCAAAATACATGACAGACGTTAAAAAGCACTCAGAGTTTTTCACTTTACCTGAAAGTCTGAAGCTTCAAAACTCTACAATACACTTTGGGAGCACAGTAGCAGCTTTAACCATAGATATCACTTGATGCTCTATGTGGGAGTAGACCGCGTCCCTACACGGCGGCCATCTTACCACAGACATTCTCCATTGACACCAATATTATTATTAAAGGGGCAGCTGTCTGAAGTAAGATGGCCGCCGGTGTAGGGATGCCAGGGTCCAGTGACGAACAGCGTGGGTAAGATATCTAGCCTTTATATAGGATTTCTATGGCTTTAACCCAACAAAAAGTTCAATTTAAAGGGATTCAAGTACACAAAATGTTCTCTTCCTCTGATGACCTCATCAGGAGGTAAACGTTGGGAAATAAGCAGCTTTCACTCCAAACGAACAAGGAGAAAGTCTGACAGGATTTGGAGGAGTTACTGGTGGAACTGGCTGATCTCAGAGTGAATGTTTTAGTAGGTCATTTAACTCTGAGCTGATGCTCACTTACTAACACCTCACTGAGGTTTTTGTCCTCAATGAGGAACTCGTCTCACCTAGTCCAGGTCACACCTGTCTAAAGTCATTAGCCTATCAGACACCTTGTTCTGTGATGTGAAATGATGCATGTCAATAGCATTACATGGTGGTATGACAAGCAGCTCAGGTTTAGAGGTTGAGTTGGAGATGGTGGGCTTTTCATACCTGATACCTGCCCACTCTGACAAAGCTGCTTCAGTGACATCATGGTGTTACTGAGCTCTGATTGGCCAGCGGACTGGTCTGTCCTGAAACAAGTGACAAAACTTTCTCACCATTAGTTTTTTTGTAGATGTACCTGTGTATACGCTGCAGGATACTGAATATGCAGTTAGTATTAAATCAAGTGATGATAAAGTTCAGTTCTGTCTGAACTGGTTTCTGTTTTTAATCACTGTCATGTCTCTGCTCTTGGCTGTCTGTTCTCTGAGCTCTTCAGTGTACTCCAGTGCTGCACTGAGGCTAAAAACTAATCTATGGACAGAGTGCAGGGCCTGCCATTTTCACTCTGATTGGGACTCCCGCATTACCCTTCAACTGAGAGACAGGGTCATGGCCCAGATATCAGTCAGCGCTCGCTGCAGCAAATTACTTCTAATAAAGCCCCTCGAAAAGCTCCATTAGCCACAGAGACGGAGCGAAAGTAGGAGACACAGAGAGAGAGACGGGCTGCAGCCGAGGCAGCAAATCCAATCAACTCCAATCAAATCATTGTTCAGAAAAATAGGCGAGCTCAGAACCCAAAATGATCACCAAGAGAAGGGGAGCATTTAGCATTTAGCATTTGAATGAAGCATCAGTGAATAAATGGTCAAAATAGAAAACATGTTGGTGGTTCTGTGGCCCAGATGGTTTCAGACAAACATCTATGAGCTCTATGGGGGGGGGGGGGCAGCATGGCTGCTGCAGCTGGAAGAGTATGAGAAAACATCATCCTAATCCAAGATATCAGGATAATTCACAGGATGATCTGAGGAGGTGTGAATGAACAGATGAGTATAGACACAGGGGCGTGTCATCAGGGAGATGAGCAGCAGGTGGGGGAGTGGACATGAATGGCACCCACGGAGGAGGGGCCTGGAAGATGGGAGGAGGAGCAAAGACAGACAGGGAATAAACAAAACACACAAGGAGGAAGGGATCATGGCAAGAGTCAGCCACCTCTGAGGGGAAGCATTACATAAAATAAGAAGCTAAAAACATGAAGTAGAAGTTATTACACCGTAAATGAAGAGGCTGTTTGGTGAGTTGTGTGGTGGTGAACAGATGCAGTCGGCCCCAGCAGCTCCGTGTGACACATTCTGCTTTCAAAACAAAGAGCTGACAGGACTTATGCAGTCTGTAAAATCTGCAGAGTCAAATAGTCGGGTAACACGACACATGTGGACAGATACATGACGGCGTAGCATTAAAGGCTCATTTCAGCACGATTCAGCTCAGCAGAACTGAAGAGGCCAACTTTTCTGTTACGCTGTCCAAAAATGAAATGAATAAATATCTCAATATATTGCGTGACATATTGTGATATATCGTATTGTTGCCCCTGTATCGTGAAGCATATCAGGTTGCCAATGCACACCTCTAATCTACACAGTGGTGTTCCCAGTTTCAGCACAGAGCAATTTATAAAACAAATATCTCCAGCCAATATTTTCTGAAAATAAAACAAGCAGTTTTCCACATGACTGGGTTCAACAGCCAGCTTCCTCATCACAAATCAAGCTGACAGTCACCTCTCCCCCTGTACAACCGGTTTTAATAAGCTCCCATAAATTAGGGTATGAATTTCTGTCTGTAATTATGTTGCTCCATTTTAACCGTCTTCGGCCCTTCAGATGAACCTCACTCAGCAGACAGCTAATGTACCTTTCTGGGTGAATGTAACAGAGCCATATTACTGAAAACGCTTCATGCATCTCCGTTACAGCGCTGCAGCTCTTTCCTCAGAATGAATCCACCGTGCATTGCTTAAAATTCAGGCAATGCTCTTAGTGGGGCTTCCGCTCCTGTTTCAAACCCATTTAATCCACTTAGTGGTCGAGACACAGCTGGAGGGGGAGGGAGGGAGGGGGGAGGGGGCAAAATAGCTGCCAGGTTCACAAAAAGAGAAAGAAAAAAGAAGAGATGTAAGAAATGGACACAACAAGTACCATGCTGACTAATGAGGCCACATCGATGTAAAAGTTTATTCTCTTATTTATACTTGTTCTGGTTTAGATATTGTAAGTAAGTAAAGTTTTTTTCAAACCTTTTACAGAAAAACAATCACAAAGTGCTTCAGAAAAAACATCAGAATTAAAACATGATTAAAAGACAGATCATTAAAAAGACTATTAAAAACAAATAAAGAGCAGATAAACTAATAAAGATGGTTAAAAACCAACAAAAAAACATAAAAGATTAGTAAAGTTTAAACAAGTTAGAAAAACATAACTAAGACAGAAATAAATGATTAAACATTAATAAAACTGATAAAACCAGCTAGAAATAAAGAATCCCAGCTTAATAAAGTAAAGACTTGAAAAGAAAAACAACATAATAACAGAAATAAAAGGAAAACTGATTAGTTTAGGAGTTTCTGCTGAAACATGGATTTACTACATATCCCATAATTCATCAGGAGAAATTGACCAATCACAGAGACTTCCCATGATTCCTTAGGAGAAATCCGACCAATCACGGAGTTCTAATAACCCCACGTGATTGTAACCACGTCACTCCAGTCATTTTGTTATCTAAGAGAAACGAGGCGAATGCATGACACCAGCTTGTTATGGAAACTTCACAATCTGTAACCGTCCGTGGGGTAAGACACTGAAGTATCTAACCTTAGCAACATTACATGATTGTTTAAAGTATCCGATATCTGACGGTGGTCATATCGTCATGTTTGTGTTTTTGTAGAGTCTGTATTGATGCGTGATGCATTCCAGGCTACATGTGGCTATGTGAGAGAAACCAAACAAATGTTTCAACGGTGAGAAAGCTCAATAAACTTAGTCTCCACGTTGGAAACAACTGTCGAGTCACTAAAGAGCTGAATACTTGAAAGTTAAAGCTGAGTAGAGCTGAAAAAGGGAGAATTATTATCAACACAGCTTCATTACCCTGAAATGGTGCTAATGTTGCTCATTTGAAGTTAGCTATCCTATTATCTTGAATGTTGCTGTTTTTTGTAACGTTTTGTGTTTCCTTTGTGATGTTGTTTGCACAAACTGTGAGAACCAGATGAAGTAGTGTTTTGTTTGCATTGTTTAAGTGATGTGAAGTCCATTTTTAGTGCTCTTTTGCTCTGTAACCACTGCAGACAGGAGATGATAGCACATTAATGCTCAATAACTTAAATTACTATGTATTCTGCTTCATGTTAGTGTATAAAATGTCATGAATGTTAAATGTTGTTGTGATAAGTCACTATTGAATGTATTAGTGATAAGTTGAAGTGCCTTGTTACTCAGATGCACTGGAACAGCTGATTAAGATGCATTTATAGTTTCATCCTATAAACAGAGAATATATATTTGTTGTACAACTAAATGAAACCTGAATAGAATAATATGATTTATATGAAAGTGAATATTTGAACCAGTTGATATGAAGATGAGTATGATGCTGACTGGTGATGATGTGAAACTATACGGTTGTACTGAATGTGGATTTTTCTGACCGTCGTTAGGTCAGGTTTTCATTTCCAGGATCCAGAACTGAGCGTCGACAGACTGAGAGACGGAGTCGTTCCAGTTGGATTCCATCGAAGGATCACCCCGAACCTTTGGGAGAGATTCCTAGTCCGAGCTAGGTGGTGAGACCTGAATGAAGTGGTAGAAAAGAGCTCTGATACATTCAGTTCACTCAGACCCAGAGTGGATTAACGGGCCCAACGATAAAGGACACTGGTTTATTTTGGGTTATTTTATGTTGGGATTGCGGCTTATTTGATTGTTATATTGTTTATTGATTTTTCTTGTTGTTCAAATTGTTTATTATTGTTGTTTATTAATGAATAATAAGACAAACAAACTTCATCATTGTTGTCTTATTGATGTCCAACCCTCGCTTTCCTACCAAAACTCGAGTTATTCTGATTTCTGGTCCAGATTTCTCAGAACTAGTGAGACTACTGACTGCCTGTCGCTCACTTATTATATAATAATAAGTTAATGGTTACAAAAGGCTGTTTTAAATCATCTGGTCTTCAGCTGCTCCTAAAGGTGTCCAGACTGTCGATACAGCATCAAAATAAAGGAGGTTCGTTCTAAGTGGTGTAGCGTTTAAAACCTGGGGTTTATTCTACACCTTCCGTAAGAACACTAATGGAGTTTTGTTAGTTTTATCCAAAGGGTGACCTTTGACACTATCACTCTTTTAGTGTCTGAACGGGGATATTTCTCTAGGTTCTTTGAAAGAGTACAGTGAATTGAAATACCTTATTAATAACGTGAAGCTGAGACCAGATAAGATTGAACAACCATTTAATTTGAAAAACCTAAGAACACAGACAGATAAGACAGTTTGAAAGTTTGATGTGAACACAATTAATATTCTTAAACATGTTGAGGATGTTAAAGATGGTTTAATTGTGAGTTTTAACAGACCGTAGCATATGTCTTAATGACTAGGGAAGTTAGTTAATTTAGTTAACCTAGTTGGGACTTTAAGAGTCATTTAGGCTATTTTGAGTTTGGAATGGGATTTAGTTTTGGCTTAATTTAGAGTGGAAGAATGAAGCTTTATCAAAGCAAACTTCTCGATCAGAAAGTGGTGTTCGCTCACTGAAAGGTGGATGCTCCTGGATCTGGCAGGCGTTGGTTTCTCCACGAGCTGAGGCTGGAGTCCCCAGACTCGGAGTGGTGGTCCTGGAAGGCGTGGCCGCCGAGGACCTCGCCGGACAGTCCGTGGATACGTCCGGATCAGCAAGGGAGGCATTTCAGCAGCATGCTGAACTCATTTCTGACCAGTCCCCATGGTGAGGGAGAAACTGGGAGGCCTTGTTCAAAGCTGATGAAGGTTCAGCTAAGATAGCAGCATAGCAGCTCCGACTGCTTCAGGCTGTAGACCAAGACTGAGACTGTATGAAGACTCGACAAGACTGTCAAGACAAGACAAGACTGACTTGTACCGGAACTGAGTATTAGTTTTGAGACGAGTTATCTTAAATTTAACCAATCAGAAGATGTTAAGTGTACTAATCAGAACTGAGTTAGTGGAGTTGTGAATCGTTCTGATTGGACAAGGGACTGTGAGGGAGTTACCAAGTCACATGACTTCCGCCCGTTAAGACTCACATTATAAATGTAGAAATGCATGAAAATAGCAGAGAAGCATTATAACACTTTGAGTGTGTAGGTGACCCTGAACAGGAACACTACAGAGAATGTTCTGTAAACAAGAGATTACAGTTGGAACACCAGTCTGTGGTGTTAAAGAAGAGACTTCTTTACAGAGAGTGTTTTATTAGACCAGTTAGTGTCCAGTTAAGGTCATCTGGGAGATGGACACCTGAAAGTGGACAGTTGGACACCTGTAGGGATCTTGATTCAGGTTAAACATAATCCAAGAGTGATTGTATTCCAAGTTATTGGGAAAAGATGGATTATTGTTGTGATGGTCAACAGAGGTCAAAGGTCAGAGGATATAGCCTATTTGGTGAGGCTACAGTGGAGTTAGCAAAAAGGCTAAGCAAAACAAATTAAAACTTTTAAAAGTAAAAATAAAGATGTCCCATAAACATACACATATTTTTTCTATAAATCAAACTTAACAACTAAATGTTGCTGCTATAAAAGTGTGGTGATTGGAAATGATGCGCTAGTTGTTAGCTCATCAGTCTGGGTGTCCATTTCTCCAAACTGAGGCTGTTCAGGTACCAGGTTAGATTATTTAAAGCTGAACACAGGAACACAGTCCAAAAGGCTGAACTCTCTCTGATAGACATGAAAGTGTCTGTTAGGTTTAGCTCAACATAAAAACAAGTTCCTGTTGGAAAGTCAGACAACAACCTGTCTGGAGGTCCGACTGAACGAAAGAACGTTTCAATGCCTGAGATGTTCTGAAGAAATGAACTGAGAAACTGTTTTATCAACCCAAACGAGATCTAATAGATTTCATCCTATAAATCGTTCAGTTCAATTTAGTGTTTCAGCTGACTGAGGGGGAACAGGAAGCTGTAGGACAACATCATGAAAACAGTCCTGATTCAAAGGAACCTGCACACACACACCACACACACACACACACACACACACACACACACACACACACACACACACACACACACACACACACACACACACACACACACACACACACACACACACAATCTCCAGGGCAGTGGAATTTAAATGTCACACCTCCGTGTGTGTGTGTGCGCGCGTGTGTGTGTGTGTGTGCGTGTGTGTGTGTGTGTGTGTGTGTGTGTGTGTGTGTGTGTGTGTGTGTGTGTGTGTGTGTGTGTGTGTGTGTGTGTGTGTGTGGCAGAGCCGCCAGCAGGCGACAGCGCTGAGTCACAGAAAATGACCAGATGGTGTTGGAGGGAAAAACAACCGACAAACAGCGAAATGACAAACAATGAAAATGAGAGGGGGGGGGGGGGGTTGAGGGGAATGATGCACAGAGTAAGGGATGGAGAGAAAGAGAGAGGGAGAGGTGGTGGAGAAAGGAGGAGAGGAAGAAAGAAATCGACAGAGAGAAAGAGGGGAGGGTGTTGTAGCTAGAATCCTTCCAGCCGTGACGTCTCTGCATTTTAAACACCTCTCCTTCTGCTGCTGACAGACCAGCTCCAACACACACACACACACACACACACACACACACACACACACACACACACACACACACACACACACACACACCTCCTCAGTGAATATTTATGTGTGATTTGGAGACCAGCAGAAGGATGTCCATGCTCTGACCACAGGAGGAAATTCAGTGAAGTCCAGCTCAGTGGACGAGGACGGAGAAGCCCGATGTCTATGTTCAGGAAGGGGGGGGGGGGTCAGTCATTTTCATGTTTTTACATAAAGCAGCTCTATTAGTCATTGTTCACATCTATCAGTTATTTCATGAATGACTTTTAAAGAAATGGAGCTTTCAGACATGTGAGGATCCAGGGTTTGTTATTGGTCAGAGAAACATCCTGAAAGTCACATTTTCATAGATATGAGGTTTTCCAACCACTGTTATGAAAATGAACCTAATCTAAAGGTATCATTTAACAAAGGGACGGATGTTTCCTAAACTTCCTGTTAGCTTGTTGAACAGGATGATGCTTTCAGACAAAAAGGACAATAAGACAGCAGAGTGATAATCAGAACATCACTGGTTCAATCCCAGATCCACCAGTCACCTGGTGTTGTGTCCATGTCTGTGCATCAGTGTTAGTGGAGGTCAGAGGACTGGACTATCTAGATGTGGTTTACCACCAGAGGGTGAGTGTGTGTGTGAGAAGGGGATCATCTATTGCTATATCAATCAGGTCCATCATTATTCTTTGATTATTATCAAAGATTAGCAGCTCTAAACATTCAGCTGTAGAAAGAATTCCTGTCATTGTGAGAAAGCGATGTGGGATCTTCTCATTGTGTTCATAACTCCCCTCCAGCCCTCCTACAGCTGGTACAGAATCAGGGATCAGAGGCTAGATCTGCATCCAAACACTAAAAAACCATCAACAGCAGAAAGATCAAATTAATGTTAACTGAATCCAGTGTGTGTGTGTGTGTGTGTGTGTGTGTGTGTGTGTGTGTGTGTGTGTGTGTGTGTGAGTCAAATCCAGCCTTGTACTACATTCACGCTAAACGGGCTGATTGACAGAAGCAGCGAGCTGAGGCGGCGCCGTCTGTTCGCTTCCCCTCTAATTAGAATCAAGGAAAACTAAAAGTGGCAGAACTCACTGCTGAGCTGCCTCTGAGCTACAGACGACACCGAGGCCCCCCCGGGGGCCCCTGGGGGCCCGCATTTAGAACATCCTCACTGTTGGACAAAAACCTTGTATGTCTATTTTTCATCACTTTCATGTTTTTACATAAATCAGCTCTATTGATCTTTATTGTCTATCTGTGGGTCTAGGGACGACGTTTAGTTTAAAAAGGTCAAACCTGAGACCAGTGACCACGCACACACACACACACGCACACACACACACACACACACGCACACACACACACACACACGCACACACACACACACACACACACACACACACACGCACACCAGTGAGTGTATTGAATGGTAGTGAGGTCAGCCCATGTTTTGATCGTGATGGAGGTATAGAAACATCCTGGCTTTGCACTGATGTGATCCATCTTGTATCCTGGTGATTCACTTGATGCTGCTTTTGAAAACCAGGTTAAAAGGTGTCAGCTCCATTTTCTGTCCTGGTCCTCAGCTCTGTTCGTCCACAGCTGAAAGACTCCTGGTTTTTTAAGGCCGTGACATTAGCTGGTCTGTTTTATCTGTGGCGGCTGCTGCCAGGATGAAACACGATGAGAGGTTGTTTTACTTTAGAAAAACGTCAGTTTGTGCATGTGATTAAAAAGAATTCCCTTTCAGCATCCAGTACGTGAGCTGCATGTCTCTGTGTGTCCCCATGTGTCTGCTGTCTGTCTCACTGCAGTGAGACTTTAGTGGACAATAGGATGAAAACCTGTTAAAGATCAAGCGTTCTGGAGGGACGTGAATCAGCTTCAAGGTAGTTTTTCTGATGACTTTCTAATCTTTTACTCTGCATCCTTTACTTTGTGGAGATACTTTCACAGATATGTAACACATCAAATGTCAGTTCACAGTGGAAAAATACTTCAGACTGAAACCAGCAATGATGAAAAGAAAACGTTCCTTAGTCTGCAGTGGTTTGAATGGAGCAGCTTCTAACAGCTGAGGAGAAGTCCAGATGTTTGGGCCTCCATCACAGTTTGTGTCATCTGAATGTGAGTGTGTGTCAAAGACACACAAGGATTGAATTAAACTTCTCAGCCAAGACTGAGGTCAGTTAAACTATAAAAAGTGAAAGAAAATCCTTCGTTCTGATGGCAGCACACACGTTTATCTGTCGACGCTTTTCTCCAGGTCCTTATCTTAACCCACCTTTGTCCAGAATCTTTAAACCAAACACAAAACCTGAAGGGTGGGTTCTAAAGGTCTTTTAGAACCAGATACAGTTCTGGATCTTCATGGTCTAAAACATGAGTTTCACCCAGACATACACTAACCTATCCACCAATCTGACTCGTCCTGTCGCAGTGTGTTGTCCCTGCTTTGAGCTCAGTCATCATGTGAAACCGTCTGTTGAAGTCTGAAGTCTGTAGTAGACCATTCACCCTGTTCCACCAGGTGCTGATCCTGAACCTTCCAGCAGGAGCTGAAGGTCAAAGGAGGACCACATCCTCCTCATAAAGCAGAGACGAGATCCTTCTAGATCAGGAGCCCCTCACACCCTCCACACCACGGAGTTCTGTTTACAGGGCAGCCCTGGAGGAGTCCAACCCTCACTGGGAACAGGTCCGACTTACTGGACCAGACTCACACTCCTCTGGTACAGGGACTGAATGGCCCTTAACTAAAGACCATCCACCCCGTACTCCTGGAGCGCCCCCCACAGGGTGTCCCTGGGGACACGGTCATAAGCCTTCTCCAAATCCACTAAACACATGTGGACTGGTTGGACAAACTCCCATGACCCCTCCAAAGAGCTGGTCCACAGTTCCAGGACCTAAACCACATTGATCCTCCTCTAGACTCAACCATCGACCAGACCCTCCTCTCCAGGACCCTGGAGTAGACCTTCCCAGGGAGGCGGAGGAGTGTGATCCCCCTATAGTTGGAACATCCCCCTTCTTAAAGGTTCACCAGAACTCTGAAGTAGATCAACAGTCTAGTCACCATTAATTCCTCCTATAGATTCTGTCTGCTGAGGAACATTTCATTTGTGGTTGATGATATTTTAAAATGTTTCATCTGTTCAGTTTTGTTGAGCTTCAGCTCCTTTTGGGGAGAAGCCTCTTTAACCTTATGGAGACCTGGCTGTGTGGGACCTGTGTGCTGTCCACACCTGGAATCATCCTCCATCAACTGTCAACCTTTAACTCTCCTGTGAGTTCATGCTGGCCAGACAAGGCTGCTCTCTGATCAGATCAAGTCCCTTCTCACGTGTATTTTCTCATGATTTAATAATGTTATATACTGTATTGTTATCCTTTCAACAAGCGTCATTCCTAATCAGACATATCAAATAATAATGACTTGTATAAATTGCCATGTTTTTACTTTGTTTTATGGTCTAAAAACACAGTCAGCTCATGAACGCAGCCTGGTTAGGGTCAAAAGTTGTTTATTTATTTCTCATATTGTTTTTTGACGGTGTCACATTTCACTGACTACTCGTGTTCAAATACCTTCAACACATTTATGAGCTCACATAAACATTAAGTCACAAAAGTTTGATCCGTTTTTTTACTGAGAAAAGCTGATATTTTCTCCGTTTACCATATATGGTAAAAATGCCCTCATTGGTAGAACAGGGGTCACTAGCTCCAGTCCTGGAGTTCTACCATCCTGCAAATATTAGCAACACACCTGATTTAAATAAATGTACAGGCTTCTGCAGAACTAAACACGTTGAGCAGGTCCAGGTGTGCTGGAGCAGAAACATGGACGCCATGCTGGAGGGTCACCGTCCAGGACCAGGACTGGAGACAGGACCCCTGAGGAAGAAAGTCCCTCAGAGCTCAGACTGAAGCCTCAAACGACGTGAAGGCATGAGGTTTTATATTAGAGAGAGATAAAAACTACATGTGATTGAATGGGTTTCTATGGGTTTGTGCTTATAGGAGGTAACATTAGTACTTTAGATCGTTTGTTTACAAGAGGGTAAAAAAGACATCGTTTTAAAAATAAGAATATTCAAAACTGCACATCATTGCATCAATTATCCACAACATCATGAAAGCCTGATTAAAATAATGCAAAAACACAAAAATGTGCATGGATGGATCAAAGTGCTAGCTATAAAAAACAAGTGTAATAAAATTAAAATCCTTTAAACTGGCCCTCCTCTGCAGCTGGTACATTTAGATCGCTTCCAGGCTAAATGAAAAAGCACCCTGAATAAAAGACTTGAACCTGAGCCATGAGTTCGTCTCCTGGAGGGACTGAGTGACAACTCACCACCCAGAGAAACTCAAACAACCTCCGTTTCACTTTCTAAGTTCCTGTTTCCTCCACAGAAAAGAGCTGCTATTTTAAAACAAGCAGCGGTGAATAAACTGGAGCCCAGAGAAAGAAACAGATTACCGCTTCATCACAATGAGGCTTTTATAGCTGAGGAATCGCCTGCGAGTGGAGAAATCTCAGCAGGGATTTTATTTCTTATCAGCACAGACATGTTTCTGGGCTCCACTGTGAGCAAAGACTCATTCTGCCTTCTAAAAACACTCAAAAGCAATCAAGTTTGTTCAGTTTGTAGCTCAACATATCGGGCTGAGAGCTGCTGCTGCTCACCTGAAAACACACTCAGTCATACATCTACATGCAGCTGATCTAAAACCATCTGGTCACATCGGCTGTAGTACAGGAACACACACCAAGACATCAGGAGATGTTTTAAATAGAAGCACTGATGCATAAAGAGGGTTATTCAAAGCGCATGAAGCGACTCCTCGTCTTATTCACAGCAGTAATTAAAATGCTCCGTGGTTCCTCCAGGGGAGGAGGACGGACAGGAGGAGGAGACATCAGAAGGAGCATTGATAAGGTTTCTCTTTGTCCTCCTACATGCAGATCGGCTCGTTGTGGAGGCAGGAGAGCACAGTGCTCTGTATCTAATCACGCCTCAGAGCAGCCCATTTATCAATCAGCACGAGTTTCATTGTGACCTGATCAAAGAGATGGCAGGTAGAACGCTCCGTTCTTTACAAATATCAAAACCCTGCAGTTGTGCTTTGTGTGTGAACATAAACATAACGTCAGCCTTTCTGGACGTTGTTGTGTTAAAGGACTCATCTTCCTGTTTCATTCTCCTAATGACCCACAACAGGAAGTCAAAGACGGTTTCAGGATAAAACCACAAACATGTCCTGCTTTAAGTTTCCTCAGTTTCCCCCTCATAGGGTCCTGTTTGAAACTCATCAAAATACAAAGTAAAAAGCATTAAAGAGAGCCTTTTCATCAAGTCAGTTAAAGTCTGGGATGTTGATCTGGTCAGTTTAGTCTGAAGGGTCATGATGACATTATCAACAGGAGCAACAAAGGGGACAACGCTAAACCTGTACAGGTGGATTACAGGACAGGTGTCCATCTTTTCTGACTGGTTTCCAGTCGTTTAACATCTGACAGGATATCAGTGTCCCTGCTGGTAGCATGAGGAGATACCTGGACCCTACAGAGCTCACACAGACCACCATGGTCCATCAACAGGTCCCATTAGCAGAAGGTCTGCTGTCAGTCATGGAGGAGATTCCAGGAGACAGACGGTTACTCTAGGAGAGCTGGACAGGACCGTCAGACGTCCTTAACCCACCAGCAGGACCTCCTCATGAGTCACCGCTTCTTCAAACATTCTTCTTATCAGGAAATGGGGAAGAAAATGTGTTTCTCTGACCAATAAGGAACCCTGTCTCATCATCACAAGTCTGAACGTTCTCTTTTCTTTGAAATGATAAAAGCTCCTGTAGATGTGAAAGATGAATTATTAGATCAGCTGATTTATGTAACAACATGAAAGTGATCCGCTGAGTCAGTCACAACAATCTGAGCGCTAACTGATCACTTCAGATTATAATAATGTGATTCTACCCAAACAACATGAGGTTAGCTTGGTGGTGGGACGGCAGGATTTTAATGATCAGTCGTTTTAAACCTGATCAGAATGTTTCAGCTCCGATCCAGAGTCAATAAAGTCAGGATGACAATAAGAACAACACTTTGATTTGGTTTCCCTAAATAGATCTGATGAACAATGCTCAAATATAAAACAGCCTTCTATCCTTACTGTGTTACAGGTGGGCGGGGCTTCGTTTGGGCTGCTGTGTTACAGGTGGGCGGGGCTTCGTTTGGGCTGCTGTGTTACAGGGGGGCGGGGCTTCGTTTGTCCTGTTAGCTGCTGTCTCACCAGATCAGCTGGATGTAAGACGGCCTACCAAACAGTGAGACGTTCTCAGAGCTCCTCAGGACTGAACATCCCTGGATTTGTACATTTTAAAACATTCCTCTTGGTTTTCCTCACTACAACATCACTGTGTTTGTCATCAGTCAAATGTCAACAAAGGCGTCCAGAGAGAAGACAGTTTCCCTAAATCACCAAAGTGGGTCACATTTTGTAAACACGCTGTTCGCTTTCGACTAGACTATCGGTCGGCTCCAAAGAGGTTCTGGCAAACCATCCGACACCTCAGGGGAGGAAGGCAGCAACTCGCTCACACTGTTTACAGTGGGTTCGGGGAGCTGCTGACGTCAACTGGGGCTATAGTCGGACGGTGGAAGGAATACTTTGAGGAACTCCTCAATCCCACCGACGCGCATTCCTATGAGGAACCAGAGCTGGGAGACCTGGGGACGGACTGTCCAATCTCTGGGGCAGAAGTCTCTGAGGTAGTCAAACAACTACGCAGCGGCGGAGCCCCGGGAGTGGATGAGATCCGACCTGGGTATCTCAAGGCGATGGATGTTGTAGGTCTGTTGTGGCTGACACGTCTCTGCAACATTGCGTGGTCATCGGGGGCAGTTCCTGTTGAGTGGCAGACCGGGGTGGTGGTTCCCATTTTTAAGAAGGGGGACCAGAGGGTGTGTTCCAACTATAGGGGGATCACACTCCTCAGCCTCCCTGGAAAGGTCTACTCCAGGGTCCTGGAGAGGAGGGTCCGGTCGATGGTTGAACCTCAGATAGAAGAGGAGCAATGTGGTTTTGGTCCTGGTCCTGGAACTGTGGACCAGCTCTTTACCCTCGCTAGGGTGATGGAGGGGTCATGGGAGTTTGTCCAACCAATCCACATGTGTTTAGTGGATTTGGAGAAGGCTTATGACCGTGTCCCCAGGGGCACCCTGTGGGGGGCGCTCCAGGAGTACGGGGTGGATGGTCTTTTGTTAAGGGCCATTCAGTCCCTGTACCAGAGGAGTGTGAGTCTGGTCCTCATAGCCGGCAGTAAGTCAGACCTGTTCCCAGTGAGGGTTGGACTCCTCCAGGGCTGCCCTTTGTCACCGGTCCTGTTCAGAACCTTTATGGACAGGATTTCTAGGAGCAGCCGTGGTGTGGAGGGGGTGGAGTTTGGTGACAGGAGAATCTCGTCTCTGCTTTTTGCGGATGATGTGGTCCTCCTAGCTTCATCGAGCTCTGACCTTCAGCTCTTGCTGGGGAGGTTCACAGCCGAGTGTGAAGCGGCTGGGATGAGGATCAGCACCTCCAAATCTGAGGCCATGGTTCTCGACCGGAAAAAGGTGGATTGCCAACTCCGGGTCGGGAGAGAGATCCTGCCTCAAGTGGAGGAGTTCAAGTATCTCGGGGTCTTGTTCATGATGAGGGAAGGAGGGAGATCGACAGGCGGATTGGGGCAGCGTCTGCAGTGATGCGGACGCTGAACCGGTCTGTTGTGGTGAAGAAGGAGCTGAGCCAGAAAGCAAGGCTCTCGATTTACCGGTTGGTCTACCTCCCAATCCTCACCTGGTCATGAGCTTTGGGTAGTGACCGAAAGAACGAGATCGTGGATACAAGCGGCCGAAATGAGTTTTCTCCGCAGGGTGGCCGGGCTCAGCCTTAGGGATAGGGGGAGGAGTTCGAACATCTGGGAGAGACTCGGAGTAGAGTCGCTGCTCCTCCATGTCGAAAGGAGCCAGTTGAGGTGGTTCGGGCATCTGGTAAGGATGCCTCCTGGACGCCTCCCTCGGGAGGTGTTCTGGGCATGTCCTGCCGGCAGGAGGCCCCCAGGTCGACCCAGGACACGCTGGAGGAAATACATCTTCAGTTTGGCCTGGGAACGCCTGGGCGTCCAGCTGAGGAGCTGGTGGACTTGGCCGGGGAGAAGGTGGCCTGGGCTGCCCGACTTGGAATGCTGCCCCCGCGACCCGGACCCGGATAAGCGGAAGAAGGCGAGGCGAGGCTGTTCGCTTTGCTGCTGTGATGTACCAGACAGGAGAGGACAGACCTCAGACCGCAGAGACACACAGAGACAGACACACAGTGAGACAGAGACACACAGAGACAGACACACAGTGAGACAGAGACACACAGAGACAGACACACAGTGAGACAGACACACAGAGACAGACACACAGAGAGACAGAGACACACAGAGAGAGAGACACACAGAGAGAGAGACACACAGAGACAGACACACAGTGAGACAGAGACACACAGAGACAGACACACAGTGAGACAGAGACACACAGAGACAGACACACAGAGAGACAGAGACACACAGACAGACACACACAGAGAGACAGACACACAGAGACAGACACACAGTGAGACAGAGACACACAGAGACAGACACACAGTGAGACAGAGACACACAGAGACAGACACACAGTGAGACAGACACACAGAGACAGACACACAGTGAGACAGAGACACACAGAGACAGACACACAGTGAGACAGAGACACACAGAGACAGACACACAGTGAGACAGAGACACACAGAGACAGACACACAGTGAGACAGAAACACACAGAGACAGACACACAGTGAGACAGAGACACACAGAGACAGACACACAGTGAGACAGAGACACACAGAGACACACAGGTTTGTGTAGTTCAGGTTCTGTGGGTGAGCAGTGTGTTCTCAGTGTGTTCTCAGTGTGTTCTCAGTGTGTTCTCAGTGTGTTCTCAGTGTGTTCTCAGTGTGTTCTCAGTGTGTTCTCATTGTGTTCTCAGTGTGTTCTCATTGTGTTCTCATTGTGTTCTCAGTGTGTTCTCAGTGTGTTCTCAGTGTGTTCTCAGTGTGTTCTCAGTGTGTTCTCAGTGTGTTCTCAGTGTGTTCTCAGTGTGTTCTCATTGTGTTCTCAGTGTGTTCTCAGTGTGTTCTCATTGTGTTCTCAGTGTGTTCTCAGTGTGTTCTCAGTGTGTTCTCAGTGTGTTCTCAGTGTGTTCTCAGTGTGTTCTCAGTGTGTTCTCAGTGTGTTCTCGGTGAATAAACACTTGGAGGCAGCAGTAGCATCAGGATGTTCAGACCACTGACTCAGGTCAGCTGAAGGTTGAATCCCAGTCAGGTGAATTATTCACCAGTAAAGCTCAGAGGAACATTCAGGCTGCTCCACTTTTCCTTCACCGACACCTCATTTACAAACTTTGACAATCACTTCAACCTGATCCTATTGATTTAGTGTTATTATAGTAGATACATGTGGGTTTCATATGCATAAGGGTCATAAAAACCATCCTATCTGACAGATCCAACAGCCAGGACCTCCTCAGCACTGCAGCCACAGACTTTTCTTTTCCAGTAAACCCACAGCGAGCAGACGAGCTGCCCACGCAGCATCGATCTGTTCCTCAGGTTTTATAGCTCAGGGTCAGGTTCCCCCCCCTCCAGATGGCTGGCAGCGGCTGGTCTAGACATGAAATCACTGACCGCAGGATGAGAAGAGTCCAGATTAACGATCGGGGTTTAAAGTCCTACAGCAGTGGGACACGAAGCCGAGAGCATGAGGCGACATGGAGCTCAAAGGAGAGGAGGAGAAACACACAGAGGGCCTGGACAGACTCACAGGAGGATCTGACAACGAGTCACAGGGTGTCAGTGGTTAGACTGGAAACAGGTGAGAATAATCAACAGGACCAGGAACTGATGGGAGCTAAAAACACTGAAGGAAGAGCTCTAATCTGATAAACGACGGGCTAAAAACTAAATATATGAGCTAGCTTAGATAGTTTTAGGACTGAAGGCGGTTTATAAAGAATACCTGATGATTGAAGAAAAACTACGTGATGGCTCACCTTTACTGTGAACCTTCAGTCTGTTGACCAACTTTATTCTATGAGTTTAGACAATGTTAATACAACATTTCCATAGAACCTAACCCCTCCTGAGACATAGTCTCCTCAGGTTGGTTCAGATCCCATTTCTCCGTTTTCTCTCGCTCCACAGCAGGAGCTCAAACCTTTTCCTGCTCCCTCCTCCAACTGTGTTTTTCTCACTTCTGTTTTTAGGCCACTCTCTCCTTTTTTCTCCTTCTTTTCTCGCCTTCCTCCCTACCAGTCACTGTGATGAAGTGGCCAGTGAGTAGCCGTCTCTGCTGGTAATCACCACGGTAACTCATGGCAGCGCCGCGGTGCTGGCAACAGGCCATCCATCACCGCCTGCGCTGCTGCAGGAAAGTGATATATCAAGATGTAAATTCTGGCCCTGCTGCTGCTCCTCGTCCTCTTCTGTCTCAGAGGAGGAGAAAAGGGAGGCAGTGATGGAGGGGGGATGACGGTAAGGTGAGGAAGGGAATTATGAGACATGGAGAACAAATGAGGAAGGGGAACAGAAAGGTAAAGGGGTGAAATGACAACGAACAAGGTAAGAAGAGTTAGTATGAAACAGGAAATGGTCAGGAAAACAGGACAGACACAAAAGAAATATGGTGATAGAAATGATCAAAGAAATACAAGAGGAAGACGGCAGATTACAGAAAGAAGAGCAACAACATATCTGGGTTCCTCTCTAACGGGTTAGACTGAAGGTGTAGACTGGTGATGGTGTGTGGTGGAGGGTGGGACCAAGCTAGGATAGGAGGCAGCAGCATGCTCGTCATTTTGACAGACAGATCACATCGTCTGGTTTCAAACGCACAGGTCTCGTCTTGATTTAGTCATCAAAGAGCCTCGTTGACTCGTCACCGTCTCGTTATCGTCATGACAACAGGGGCGTCGACTAAAACAGTCAAATACGGACATGTTGGAATACACTTGTCCCCAAATGGACATGAGATTCAAAGAAAATCTTCATAGTTGTCTTCTTGGTGTAGAAAAAGGTTTCCTTTGTATTTCTAGTTTCTTCAGGGGCCGTCATAAATAAGACCGATGTAAAAACCTGAACCTGTCTAAGAAAACCCTCCAGTCTGTATGGGGCTGATTTAAAGTGTTCTCAGATGTTTTCTCTAATGATCCTTCAGTTTGGAGAGGATGAGTCAGCAAATAAAAGCCATATTTGACTGATGATGGTATTAAGATTCTGCTAAAAGCAGATGACTCTAATCACGCTCTAATACTCACGAATGCCTGGAATTCCAGACAGATTGAACTGTGTTGACGGTCAGATTACTATAAACTTTGTGAGTGAGAGACTGTGTGCACACACTCCGTCCACTAAATCAGCTCCAACAAGGCTAAAAACACTCCTCGTTAGCGTCACGACAGAGGGAGCGCCAGCGCCTCCTCCTCAGGTCCGACAAACGGAGGGTTTAGGAGGTTCAGGCTCGTATTTCACATCAGTTCTGAATAGACTTCAAACTGATGTCATGAATTCAGATTCCAGAAAGCAGAGCACTAGGCACTCATCTTGTCTTATACATGTCTCAAGTAGGGTCTCTTTGGATTTTGCTTCACAATAAGTAAGAGGTTGACTCCAGCCATAAATCAGCTGCACAAAAAGCAGCATTCAGAGCAAATACAAAGAGAGAGAAGATCCAGTTGAACATACAGTAACACCAGTATGAACACAGAGTTAGGCCAGACAGATTAGAGTTTACCTCTGGAATAAGGCTGTGGATAACAAACGTGACCCAAAACCAAGATAAACAAGCTGCATGTCCACAGAAATCCAGCTAAAAGAAACCAATCACAACTCCAACAACAAGCAGCCAACGTGCTCATATCAGAGAGGATTCATTCACAGTCATTACACTGCAGACCAAACATCTAGACCAGTATGTGAACGGCTCCACAGAGAGCGCCATCACTCAGCGAGTCAAGCATCTATAAACCCTCTGCCGCATTCTGTCTTCTGCTTTTAATCCTGTTTGACCTCCAGCAGCCAGAATCAGGCTGTCGTTCACTGAAATGGACCCAACGTTCTCCCACGGTGAGACGTTTCCAGTGGTTTTCCACCAGCACACCATGGATCACTGGGAAAAGCCTCTCCTTTAACTCTTTTTGTTATTGTTTTAGAGGTGTCACTCATCCAAACTGACCAGTGGGTTCCAGAGACAATCCCTAATGACCAGTCCTGTGACTGGCAGCTCCTCACCATTAGGCTGACTCCTGTCCCTTTCTGTCCTGTTGTTCTGGGACTCTGTGCTTCCTAGCAGTTTGAAGTGTTTCATAATAATCTGAAGAGGAGTTCTAAATCACCAGAACCTCCTTAAACTCCAGTACTTCATGTATTTGGAATCAGTTTTGGTTAGTTAGACATTCAGGGCTGTAACTGCATCTTTTCAGTCAAATATACACTTTACAGTTGTCTTAGGTCGATGTAAAGTTTAGATGTGTGTCACATTAGTGGGACGCATATCAACTATTCCATCCCTGGAGTCATCTGGTGAGTGTTGTCTCCATTTGACACCACATGAACACAAACCAACCCTGTAGCTGAGATAGGGTCACTGTTCTGTAGGCATTTCATTTTCAAGTACATTCCTCAAAAATAATAAAAAGAAGAAACGTAAGAAGGTGACATGATGACTTCTGGTACCAACAGAGTGAAAATGAGACTCAGACTTACTGTAGGTCAGCAGCAGCTCAGCTTGATGGTTGCTGTGGAGACAAAGACAGAGTTTCTCATTAGGTTAAACATCCAGGCTGTCACTGAGTCCTAATAAAGTGAACATGTACACGGAGGTTTCCTCAGCTTTTAGCCATGACATCATCTGAATCCTCCCAGTCCCTGAAGCAACACATGACTCTGAATGGTAATGTGCATGTGCTGGAGTCAGAGCTGATGGAGGAGGTGAGTCGCCTGGAAAACCGCAGTACACACACACACACACACACACTGAGCACCAGCTGGGCAGTGCAGCTGACCTTTCTAAATAAAGGGTAAGCAACAGAAACCAGCAGAGAAACAAAAGCTGGGAAAGCTTTGAGACACAACAAAAGGCTGTCCAGCCCCCAGAACAATAAAACCTCTGAATCATCTCTGGAAATCTGCATGAACGAGACAGCATTAGTAAATCTTTTTACATGTTTTCATCAGAACCAAAAGGTGTTCCCTGAAGGGAAGGCGTGTTGGAGCCATTACAGAGCTCCAAACTGAGAAGAACTTCTGGTTTGAAGTGAGGGAGTCATTTGGTCTAATAATCTCATCACACAACCTGTTGTTTGTGGTGATGACTCTCAGCTATACGACAAGAGACTGTCCTGAACCAGAGGTGGACTAAACCAGTAGGCAAAGGGAGGCAATAGATCCCAGAACCGTCCATCTGTAGCGCTGTGCTGTGTGATCAAACGACACATTTCAGTCTAAGGCACACCAGTGCAATACTCATGCTGTCTAATCAGCACCTTGCTATGCCACACCTGTGAGGTGGGCGGGACTATCTCAGCAGAGGAGACGTGTTCACCAACAGATTAGTCAACGGTATTTCAGACTAAGGGTCTTTTTTTGCAAAATGTTTCAGATCTTTGAGTTCAGCTGATGATAAATGGGAGTGTTGTGTTTATATTTTAGCTCAGTGTATAAAGACGTAGCACCAGTGCACAAAGTGGCAAAAGGAACTGGTGCTCCTGTTTATACAGTCCTGATCCAAAAACCACTTGAAAAATGACAAATCAACAAGAAGAAATGGGAGTGAGACAAAACAGTTTTTGAGCAGCAATTTATGAAAAACATTTCAATAGAAACAGGCCGTTCTATAGCTGATCCGAGGTTTAGGACCACATGCCTTTAAAAGACCAGATCTGTGTGCACCAAGAACCTGTCGTGACCCCTGCTCAGTGTCTAGGCTCCACCACCTGTTTGGTTTCATGCCTGTAGGTTTTGGTTTGTATCTTGGTCCGTGCCCTGCTGAGTGTGTCCTGTAGAGTGTTTCCTCTAGAGTGTGTCCTGTAGAGTGTGTCCTGTAGAGTGTGTCCTGTAGAGTGTGTCCTGTTTAGTGTCCTGTAGAGTGTGTCCTGTTTAGTGTCCTGTAGAGTGTGTCCAGTAGAGTGTGTCCTGTAGAGTGTTTCCTCTAGAGTGTGTCCTGTTTAGTGTCCTGTAGAGTGTGTCCTGTTTAGTGTCCTGTAGAGTGTGTCCTGTTTAGTGTCCTGTAGAGTGTGTCCTGTAGAGTGTGTCCTGTAGAGTGTGTCCTGTAGAGTGTGTCCTGTTGAGTGTCCTGTAGAGTGTGTCCTGTTTAGTGTCCTGTAGAGTGTGTCCTGTTTAGTGTCCTGTAGAGTGTGTCCTGTTTAGTGTCCTGTAGAGTGTGTCCTGTAGAGTGTGTCCTGTTTAGTGTCCTGTAGAGTGTGTCCTGTAGAGTGTGTCCTGTTTAGTGTCCTGTAGAGTGTGTCCTGTTTAGTGTCCTGTAGAGTGTGTCCAGTAGAGTGTGTCCTGTAGAGTGTGTCCTGTAGAGTGTGTCCTGTTTAGTGTCCTGTAGAGTGTGTCCTGTTTAGTGTCCTGTAGAGTGTGTCCTGTTTAGTGTCCTGTAGAGTGTGTCCTGTAGAGTGTGTCCTGTAGAGTGTGTCCTGTAGAGTGTGTCCTGTTTAGTGTCCTGTAGAGTGTGTCCTGTTTAGTGTCCTGTAGAGTGTGTCCTGTAGAGTGTGTCCTGTAGAGTGTGTCCTGTTTAGTGTCCTGTAGAGTGTGTCCTGTAGAGTGTGTCCTGGTCAGGTTCCTGTTCTGGTGACTCCTTCACAGGTGTGTCTGATTAGAACCACTCCTTCTGGTCTAATCCCTCACAGGTGGCTTATTAAGGTAATACCGTATACATCCGGTATTGAAAAATAGCAACGTTATCCGTTTCAGTAGTCATGAAAAACCTGCTGGGTCAGCGTTGGACTGCTGGTGAGCTGACGGTTCCTTTGGGCCGGTCTGGGATGGTTGCACAGCCCTCTATCCGAGCGGCTCGTTTTAATCAGCATGATGAGCTCGTATAGCCATATATAGGGTGTGTTGGCTTCAGTCAACAGCAGGATTTCCCCGTTTGGCGTATTTCCGATGACAAGCAAAGACCAAATAACGGCTACTTCCGGTTGTTCCGTTTCCGTCTCAGAAACGAAAAAACAAACAGTACACAGATTTGTGCTCGCTTAGGGCTTCAGTCAACAGCTCTCTAAACCTTTTATTAGTCAAAAACACAAAGAGGAGCTGTCCTTTAAAGCGGCTCTCTGGAGCATTTTTCTCTGTATCAAAGTTTTCTAAATGTTCTAAATGATATTTCAGGTCTAAACTATGATCTATGGGTTGAGTTCCACAACATCTGTCATTCTGATGAAGACCCTCCTTCCTCCTAGAGACCCCTTTCCATTATTTCTTGCCGCCAACATTTTTCAGCCAATGAAATTCAAATTTCTGCATTCTCTCAACATGCACGCGCATCGACCAAACCTGTACCAGTAGGGGGCGCTGTCGTACAGGACGCTCCGTGTGTTTCTCTGCCGTCTCAGCTGTTCACTGAGGACTCACAGCTCATTTCTACTAAAAACCTACCCATTCTCCAGCTAAAGATGGGTTTATTTTTATTTTTAAACCTTTCACCTCACAAAATGGCAAGGCTTGACAGGGTTACGCGTTTATTTTGGTCAGAAAGTTCATCCAGGGTCGAGTCAAGTTCAGCTTCAGAGTCCAGCAGCAGCTCTCTGCTAACAGAGCTAATATCAGAAGCAGCAGGGACAGAGAGGGCTCTTCAGACCCTCGTAGTGTTGGAGTAAGATTGTGAACTGTGAGTGATTAAACCCTACACATTGAGCTGTACAGTTCATGTCCGAAGTATATGCGCCGTGTGCACGCGCGCACACGCGACCGGACGCGCGTGTCGAGATGTTTTGAGGAGGAGCCTTTGGACGCTAGATTCAAAAACTGCTCTCCTGATGAAATCCTCCGGAGTGCTGCTTTAATCAATTTAATCTTGTCTGACTGGTGAATTGTTTAAATCAGTGAATAAGCTGATGCTGTGTAAAAAGTTATATTGCATACAATTTTTGGAGTGTCTCATTTTAAATATAAACATAAAAAGATCCCTAGCACCCAATATTTGATTTGTTTCTTCTTAATTAGTTTCTGTGGAGGGTTTTAATCAAACTGGCCTTTAAATGGTTAAAATAATTTCAAGTTGGAGGTTTCGAGCAGAACTGAAGTTGTTTAACAGATCTATGGAGAAAAAATAAGTCAAAGAAATTCATTTGTAAAGTTTGAATCAGTTATTTCAAAGTGTTTTAAAACATTAAATAACCTGCAGGATGACAGCATGGAGCCTCTGAACACAGTCTGCTGTTTAATGTTCAGCCAAGTGAAGAGAGCAGAGTGTCAGAGCCAGAGCCGGCCATATGGCAGCGCTGTCCTGAGCCGACGCAGTCCAGACTGGAATCAGCCTGGAATCCTGGAATCAGTGTTCCAGCAGCTCCTCTGAGTTCAGACTGCACCAGTCCACCGTCACAACTGGAAGCTCTGATGTTTGTCTCTGGTCCTCAGACTACATGTCCTAAGGCTGTTCTCCACAGACCATCAGCTCCAGACGACATCACTCTCTGGAATCATCTCTGATGGGGATGAATCAGTGTTTACACTGGCTCGTTCATTCATTCATTCATTCATTCATTCATTCATTCATTCATTCATTCATTCATTCATTCATTCATTCATTCATTCATTCGTTTGTTTGTTTGTTTCCAGTATTTTGATGAAATTCAACATCTTGTAGCATTATTACCAAATATGTTATAACTAGATTCCATAATCTGGTAAACTAAAGGCCTCTGTTGATAAGTAACACTCCACATAACTTATTCAACCCGCCACTCCTCCACTCCATTTAATCCTTAATCTAAATTAAACTCCCTAGTCTTAACATCATGAGACTCAAGTCATTAAAACTTAGATATTAAGATCAACTTAGAACACTTAGCATCGTGTTGACAAAAGCTATAACCTCACTACCTCTGCTCATCTGTTTGTAACTGTGTGTCCGTCTCCTTTTATAATAAATCCTGTAAAGTCTTATTCCTGGCTCAGACTTCAATTCATCAATATCAAGATACGTAATCCTGTGACATCTGACAGAACCTAGTAAGTTCTTGTGAAACCATTAGTTTAGTCAAGGTATCCGAGCCAAACCAGCTCAGTATAAAACCAACAAAAACTAATCTAATAACCTGACAGAAGTGTGCAGCATAAACGTAGAGAGTTTATAACGCTACAATCTCCACGTGTTTCTGCCTGTTTTTTAGAAGCTGTTTCTCCAAACAGAGCCTGTTAGGGACTCAGTGGATACATGGTCATGTTTTATTAACCATCAGCAGCAAGTTTCATCCACTCATTCATTTTTCTGTCATCTCGACTGTGGTGTTCAATAATGTCTCCAGTGGACCAATGAGGCTTCAGATCCAGAAAATCAGTCCTCTAATACCAGGACTGAGTCAGACATGTTGATCTCATTAAAGGAACTGATTAGCACATGTTTACAGATGAATCCTGAGAGCTGAGTGAGGATTTGAAGACAAACGTTCAAGTCTCCACAGACCAGCCTCCCTATTCATCACACACAGCGACCATTACAACAGCTGTTGTCTCCTGAAACAAAACACACCCACTAATTGTGTGTTTTGTGTGCGTTTCCTCTTTTATGGCCCTCTGCGTTGCGTTGATCAATGTGCTGCAGAGTTAGCAGGGAGGGTGGCTGCTGGGGTTATGTACCCACATCCCACCTATTGGCACCATCCGTGTTCCAGCAGGCCCTCAAATAAATCACTGGTAATGACACAATGACACCAGGATGGAACGGAGGAGGAGGGAGAGAGACTATTTAACTAAATATTCAACTCAGATTGCTGCCTTTACACACAAAAAGAAAAGTAGGAGATTGTCCAAGGGCCTTAACTTGAACGTGTGTTTCCTACAGGAAAAAAACAAGTTTTAAATTATACTTTATTTAATTGTGTAGCCTGACAACTTAACATTTACCTAATGATTCAAACTGAGCTGAGAAATAATTCAAAGTCATTTAAAGGCATACTATGCAGTATTGGCTTGTTTTTAGCACCCCCTAGTGTCTGTTTTAAGTCACTGTCATAAAACCGTTAGCCCCATAGTTTCTACTCAGAAAGCCCTAAATCTACCTGTTAAATGTCTCCTCAGCCTTCACTGCTTTCTACTGGAGCGATTCATCACTCAGTCAAAGAAATCAGCTGTTCAAGCAGGGAGAGATGGGAAAAATCAGGAATCATGAGCTAAAAACACTCCGGAGCTAGCATAACAGCTAGCCACATTGGGTTAGCCTAACCCTCTGAGATACGTGACTTTGTGAGACTTCAGGGCACCGGACCAGAGACTCAGAAGTTACAAACGTGGGTTGGTATGAACGTGGTCTATACTGTACAGTATATTAGAAGAAAGCAATCTGTGCAGAAAATTATTTGATTTTTTTTCTTTGTAAAGAGAAAACAAAGTGGTTTTGTATCAGTGTGTTAGACGAAGTTCATGTAGGAATGTAGAGTTTTTAAACACGGTCTTGATCCCCAGCTTTAGGATGGAGTGAGAGCTGACTGATCAGGGCTTTAATGGGATTCAATCCCATCCAGTTTATTTAGCGCTCCAGTTCACATCCATCATCTCAAAGCACTGAACAAACCATCAGACCAGCTGATCCTCCAGTCTGAGCAGTAGATGAGGGCGATGGTGGGAAGGAAAACTCCCCAGAATGGGCGGAGCCTCTGCCTCAGCCAATGGGAGAAGCCCCTTTGATACAACAAAGAGAAAAGATGTAAAAAAGTTTCTACCGTTTGATTAAAACCTCCGACTCCGTCCTGGAAGGAGCAGCAGGAGCTCAGAGGCTCCGGTGGGAGACGTCTGCCATCAGGATTCCCTTGAGCACAATGAGGATGATTTGATGTGAATTGCACATAGAGGCTGGTTGACTCTGTAAGAGGGAATTCAGACACACTCCCACACTCACTTTAGCTGACATGCGTACAGAATGCTGGCTGGCTCCTCTAACGGACTCTGAGACTAGCTGAAATGAAGCCTAGCTGGTGATTGACTGGTGAGGGCAGCGCATGAATGTGGAGCAGATTTCAATTTACATCTGACAGGAAACAGCAAAGTCCCTCCATGAATTCATCATGACAGGGCACCCGGTAACGTAAAGGAACATGTAAACATCAACGCTGCACAGGCAGACTGAGACTCACAGATTACTGGATGTGCTTTTTATCACTGTACAGCAGTGATTTATCTTCGCCTCTAAAAGGACGTTTTTTTGGTCACTTCTTGTAATAGCATCACATTTTGTAATGCTTTTTGTTCATTTGATTCCTAATTGTGCTTTTTGAGCGTCTCTTTGTGGGTTTTCTGTGCTGCTTTCATAGAAGACATTTCAGCTTTTATCAAACGGGCTGTTTCAAATCAGCAGAGAAGAATCAGAAAAGCCTTTCAGTGAAACGTCTTCAAAAAGAAAAGCCTGCCCTGTTTTATAAAACAACCCTGACCTGAGTGACTGAGACGAGTCACCTCTAAGGTCATGTATGCCTCTCTTTGCATAGCTTCCTTTAGCGTTTCCATAGCAACCCAAGGTCATTACAGAGCGTGTAATACCTGTTACCATAGCACAAAAACCTATGTGACGTTTATAGTTCAAACTTGATACTTTCAATTTCTATAGATTTCATACGTTTACACAGGATGATGTTTACATTAGTACAATATGATGACTCATCACATTCAGACAAACTGTTCATCAACAAATTGATAAGAATCTTAGAACAAAGGACCTCTTTTCATAAATCTGTCTGCATTTGAGTTCAAATGAACAAAAACCTTCTGTTTGATTCAGGCACTCTGTTAACCCTTTACTGAAACATCGGGTCAAGGAAAGACATGCTATCAGGGTTACTAGAGGACGTTTTAAAGACATACTATCAGGGTTACTAGAGGACGTTTTAAAGATATACTATCAGGGTTACTAGAGGACGTTTTAAAGACATACTATCAGGGTTACTAGAGGACGTTTTAAAGACATACTATCAGGGTTACTAGAGGACGTTTTAAAGACATACTGTCAGGGTTACTAGAGGACGTTTTAAAGACATGCCATCAGGGTTATTAGAGGACGTTTTAAAGACATACTATCAGGGTTACTAGAGGACGGTTTAAAGACATACTATCAGGGTTACTAGAGGACGTTTTAAAGACATATTATCAGGGTTACTAGAGGACGTTTTAAAGACATACTATCAGGGTTACTAGAGGACGTTTTAAAGACAGACTATCAGGGTTACTAGAGGACGTTTTAAAGACATACTATCAGGGTTACTAGAGGACGTTTTAAAGACATACTATCAGGGTTAATAGAGGACGTTTTAAAGACATACTATCAGGGTTACTAGAGGACGGTTTAAAGACATACTATCAGGGTTACTAGAGGACGTTTTAAAGACATATTATCAGGGTTACTAGAGGACGTTTTAAAGACATACTATCAGGGTTACTAGAGGACGTTTAAAGACATGCTATCAGGGTTACTAGAGGACGTTTTAAAGACATACTATCAGGGTTACTAGAGGACGTTTTAAAGACAT
>SSNR01000691.1:1542-20278 GCA_006937965.1 Callopanchax toddi | reverse complement strand
TCCAACCTGAGTCCTCAGGTCCACAGACCAGAATCTACTAACAGCTCCAACCTGAGTCCTCAGGTCCACAGACCAGAATCTACTAACAGCTCCAACCTGAGTCCTCAGGTCCACAGACCAGAATCTACTAACAGTTCCAAGGACCAGATTTAAAGTCCAGGTGATCTCTCCTTCCAGTCTGTTGCACCGCGACTTTGGAATGACCTTCCTTTAGTCTGACGCTGTATAGACAGTCTGGACTCCTTTAAAAAGCAGCTGAAGACGCAATTATTCAAAACTGCTTTTAAATAACTCTTTTGTGTTCTCTTGTTGTTGTTTAATGATTTTGATTTGTAATGATACTTTGTTTTTTTTTATTGATTTTATTTGTTTTATCATGTTTGATTCTGTTTTCTGTGAAGCACTTTGTGATTTTTTCTGTGAAAGGTGCTCTAGAAATAAACTTTACTTACTTACTTACTTACTTACTTACTTACTAAATGTGGTCCCTTTCCCTCTAAAGGGTTAAATTAAAGATGCAGGTTAGTTGCAGCTCTGCTGCTTCTCAAACAGACAGGAAGTAAATCCCATTTCCTGCTGCACTCCTCTGCAGCGTTCAGCACAAATTACATTTACTTGATGTGTGGCCAGAAAAAGGACGCACACACAAAAAGGCCCAACACACACAAAAAGAACCAACACACACAAAAAGGCCCAACACACACAAAAAGGCCCAACACACACAAGCACCATTGTGTGAATTAGACAGCACTTCAGTCACAGCAGCTCTCCCCTCCCCTCCGGCTGCTCCCTCCATCTCACTGATGGCCGAGCCGTCTTTGATGTGCATCCTCTCAGTGAACCACGGCTCTGTGTGCACCCGGGTTTCACTCTGAAGTGTGTAGCTGTTAACCGTACAAAATACAGGAAATGTTTTAGAATCTGTCACTGAGTGTCGGCCATTTTCAAGTTGACTTAATGAATCACCTCATTTGAACCTCAGAGCCCTAAATCCATATATACAGTGAGTCTACTGTATTTATAGAGAGAGTTAAACCAACCATTGGTCAAAGACCTGCACCTGTAAAGTAAAGAGTGGACACACAGAGACACTCTCTAGTGTTAATTTAACACAGCGTTACATGCATGGAGACACATTATGTTTGATGTTTTACAGTTTACTGCCCTGGAACTAGAATACAGTCATCATAGTGTCCAACAATAAAGACCAAATTACTGAGTTGGAAGTAAACTGAGGACAAAATACTAAATATGCTTCAACTCTTTGTGTATTTAATGAGTGACCTGCTGTTTCTGTTCATCGTTTAAGTAACGAAGACTGAATTTGACCAGTCTGTTCCCATTAAAGTATTAAACATACACTCATTCCTCAATATTGTTCTTCAGAACAACCTAAAAGGAATCGAATCCATAAAAAACTCAACAATTTTGAGGTTTAAAAGAGAGAACATTGAGCTGGAAAAAGAATAATAATCACATCAAATCCTTCAGAGATGAATTTGATTTCTTATTGATGTGAAAATGGATGGATTTGTTGTTCCATGATGATGGAATGATCTACCAAGATAGCAGAACTGGAACTCCTGAAGACCCAGCTCTTCAGAGAGCACCTACCCTGGACTTCCCTCTATGCTGGTATTCTTTCCCCTCACTGTCACCTCAGAGAAAGACTAGTGTTCGTCCCTCTAGTGTGTTGTTACCAAAAGTTACGTCTTTGTTACCGTATCATTTACCATTTATCATCATTACCATTTACTCAACACTGTGTATAAAATGTAAAAAGGTTCCTATAATATCATCATTAGGATTGTTGTAAAAATGACTTCTATATTTCACTGTCCATTTTATTTTAATCCTTTTACTATTGTTTATCTTTTCTAGTACTTTATCACTCTAGTTTTTATACTTATATTTCTGTTTAAACTGCCTTCTGTCGATCTATCTATCTATCTATCTATCTATCTATCTATCTATCTATCTATCTATCTATCTATCTATCTATCTATCTATCTATCTATCTATCTATCTATCTATCTATCTATCTATCTATCTATCTATCTATCTATCTATCTATCTATCTATCCCTACACTAAACAGAGGAGGAGGCCTCAGGCTTCACGTCTCCAGCAGCTCCTACAGAGCTCTGAACCTGATCCCCTGACAGTGTCAGTCTAATTATCTGATCAAAACGACTCAGAAGGAGATCAGTCCAACGCAATAGAGCCAACGACTTCTCAGGAGGAAGGGAGGAGGGGGATTCACAGGTAGTTGATCAGCTTTACTCTCACATTCCAGTTAGAACTGACAAAGCTCCTCAGATGAGAAGAGAAACGTCTTCTGTAGCGTTATAAACTCTATTTATATGGTTTATAATTGGCTCATAATTCTGTTAATTCACTAATAAGTTTTGTTAGTTTTACACGGAGAAATATCCCTGATACTTTCACTTTTAGTGCTTACAGTTATGTTTCTAGATTCTTTCTGATGTTACAGTGAGTAGATCATGTATTTTAATATTGACGAATAGAAGTCTGAGTCAAGAATTAGACTTTATGAATTTTATTAAGAAAGACGGACAATAGATAGATTGATTGATTGATTGATTGGTTTATTTTGAACATGTATACACAAAACAGTTTCAGACAGAATAGAACATATATAATATATATATATATATATATATATATATATATATATATATATATATATATATATATATATATATATATATATATATATATATATATATATATATATATACATATATATATACACACACACACATAAGTAACAGACAAAAGAAAAATGCATAGTAAATATAACAAAAGTAACAGCACTTATCTCCATCATAATACCAAAAGTGATGGTCATGACTACTACTCAGAATTATTTACACATGTTCAAAGAGGAGTAGGAAGAAGCATCAGCTTATTTAATCCCACCCCTTCTCGACATCCAGTAACTAATAATTAATGTAATCCTTTAAAAAAAGTTTATTTTTTCATGATACCTTTAGCTTCAATTTTACAGCTTCCGTAGTTTGTTAACAAAGGCGAATTTTCAATACATTTACATAACACGCACACACACACACATGGGTTATCTCAGCTGCCATGAAGACATAATACACACATTCTGTTAGAGACCCTCTTCCTCCTTGTACCTGGTAAAAATCATAAGTTTAAATCTCTTTTTAAACAGCATCATGCTTGGACATCGCCTCAGTTCGTCACTCATCCTGTTCCAGAGTCTCACTCCACACACACACACACACACACACACTACAGGTTTTTAATGTAGTTCGGACTCGAGCATGTTTGAATTTGAACTCCCCTCTTAACGGATACTAGGGATGAGTGAATACAGCATTATCTGTATCTGTTCAACCATCTAAATTATCTGTATCTGTACTCGGAGTGGGCGGTGCCTAAACCGGAAGTGGGTGTGGCTTGCCCTGGAGTGGGCGTGGCTTACATGGGTACATTATTTTAAGTCTGAAATTGATATGGATTGATCAGAATTAGCTTTATGTATTGTTTATTTGAAAACTATTTACAGAGCAGCCTCAGAATTGAGATTCAATGTTTTTGATCACAATATTAAAGGCTGGGTTTTTCAACCTTTTTGGAGCCAAGGTACACTTTATCATTGGAAAAAATCACCACAGGGCGATTTGCACAAACCCACCCAACACTCACCAGACCATTTGAAATCTGAGCTCATTGATGTTTGATAAAATTAGCAGGTTGAATTTGGTCCAATCAAACATTTTTAACACTAAAGCAAATGTATCTGTCAGGACTGCAGCTGTTTACTAAGGCTCACCCTGTTTGAATAGTTTTACTGTAAACTCTCATCTGTCCACCTGACAATAAAGGATTAGATTTAGTTTACAGGTGACCTGATTAAAGATCAACTGTATTTTTACATCAACTTCAAACCTATGACAAATGACTCAAACATGTAAATTAGTCAAGTCCGATTCTCCTCCAGGCTCATTCAACCATTACAGCAGGTGAGAAGCTCTCAGTGAGCAGACTACAGTGAAGCTTGCCGTAGCAGAAAGAAGAAGCTCCTGCGTTTGTTTTCCTTTTCTGTCCAGACGCTGCCCTGCTGCTCACACTGAGCTGGTTGTGATTCTCTGAGACTGATTTCTGAGACAGCGAATGAGAACCAGCTGTGAAGATGTATGGAGGAGGGGAAATTGGTTCAGAGCCAGAAGTCAGACTGAATGTTGTGTCTGTGGATCAATACACAGCTGGTGACGCCGCTCTCTCCTCAAACACTGCCTCAGTTTCACCGGCTCTGTCCTTCGTGTGCTGCTGACCTTGATGACATGTGACACAAAACAAAACCGCTGTACTAATTTATCCTCCTTCAATAACCTTTTCTCATACTGTAACTTTTTTATTAACCAACATGAACACCTTCTCTTTTGTTCCTCTAGAATGGTTCTAATCATTTTGGTGAGGTTTCATGAACGAGCAGAGTTATTCTTCTCCTGATGAATCATATTTCATTCCAGGTCTAAACTGTGGTTGAATAATGATCTGTCACAAGGATGTGACATTAATAGATCAAATAATCTATCAGTGACTTAAGGACTCCAGTATAAATGTAGAACCAGCTCTCTACCATCAGATGCAGGTCCAGGAGCAGCCAAAGCTCAAAGTCTGATTATTTACTCAAAACACTTTCCAGGACATTTATATTTGTATGCTTCCAGATTTGCTCATTACTGTAGTGGAGACCAGGATGGGACACGTGTGTGTGTGTGTGTGTGTGTGTGTGTGTGTGTGTGTGTGTGGGGGGGGGGGGTCGAGCATGTGCTGAAATAGGAAGTGCAGGTTAAAGCGATTCGTCCTGGTCCCAGTTCGGACAGCTCAAAGTGACCATCACTGGGAAAATGTCTGATATCCAGTCCTCATCCAGACCCAGGGCCCAGGGGAGGCACCTCACCCACGGGGGACACGTCACCTCCCATACCCAGTCTACACCCATGCATACTTCTACCATCACCAGACTTTACAGCTCTGTTGATCAACGAGACTTCAGAACTTGTTTTTTGAGACGATAACATCCTGATAGAGATGTGTGAGGGAACGACCTGAAGGCCCTGAGCCTGAGTAGCAGCTCCTTACTGGAACAAACCAAACATAAGCACGTAGTTCTAAACCACTGAGTCCTTTTTGCTGGAAACAGAATATTTCCTGATTCTTTAATTACAGTAGAATGTCGTCTGAATGTTGGACAAAAAGGACTTGACTTTATATAAAAGTAGAAGGCATTGGTAGAGACTTCTTTTAAACTGATACAAGTCTGACGCTCCGCCTTGACTTTTATGTCTCGTTCCTTCTTAAACAGAAAACACTGGTGTCACTGTAAAGACTTCTGACTGTAGGAGTCGGTTCTAATCACAAACATCACTGTTTGTATGAAGCTGTCGACATGATGCCAAAAAAACAGCTAATGACTTTTAGAACACCTGCTATAAAGGAAGCCTCCGCTCTTTTCCTCAAGGATTTTTAAAATCAAATGACTGAACTAATTAGCTGAGTTGCTGCTGAAGCTGTGGTTGTTTTAGGAGCTGGAGGTAGACATCCTGTAGTCTGTAGCACTGCCTATCAGTCAGCTGACAGCCAGTGATGACCTTTAGCTCACTCACACTCCACTGGGACTGGGAGTGGACCAGAACTAGATGATCAGCCTGCTCACTCACACACCTGCTCCCAGTGACAAAAACCACAGGTCACCAGAGTAAATATCACCTGATTCTCATGACCTTTCTACACATGACAGAGAACAGTTTCAGCCTGCCGTCACAACCACCCCTTATCTTTTATTACAAGAAGTTCTATGCTTCTCCTTTGGTTAGGTCTTCACTCATCACCAGGATAGTCTGTGGATTTCTGACAACCAGTAGACAGCGTCAAATCAAACATCTGCACATAAATTGTCCAACAAAACCAACGGAGAACTTAAGGTTTCTTTCTCTTGGTCTCCACGGCGGGAGCTGGCTGCCAGGATTGTGTCTCCACACTGTGCTGAGAACCAGGGACACACAGACTGCTGCTGGAGACATCTCCTGTGAGTAATTCCTCCTGTGGTGGAGCACAGTTTAATGCGCTCACCATATCTGAAAATACCACCACAATTAGCAGCAGACAGCCCCATTGAGCTCTGCAGCGTGGGTCAATTACTGTTTGTGAGGTGGTGTGGCAGAATCTGCAAAAGACATGAGGAGGATGGATAATCGCATTACGGAAGCTAACAGCCTGCTATTCGCCACACGGTGTAATGAGATGCAAAACACAAAGTCACAACTGGAGAATTCTGAGGAGATTTTCCGTCCAATCAGGGAGTGAAAGAGGATTCTTGTGTCTGTGTGCTGCATGCTTTGTTTTATTTCCATGTCCCCCATCAGCCCACAGGGCCTGTGTAAAGTCTGGTGCCCCCCTCCCCCCTCTGCCGTCGCTCTTAGAACCAACACGACCAAACGAGCCTCGACCCCCCCGCTCTACAGGGTGTCACATTCTGCTGCAGTGACACTCAGCTCCTCCTGGAACAGCAGGCTGTTTGCTGCAGACAGTAGAGACGCTGTTTGTTGTTGATGGTGATGATGATGATGAGTGGTGTCTGTATTCCTGACGCCTCCTGGGATTTACTGTCACTCATCAGGTCAGACAGGATGATGCTCTGACACTGACCTACAGCAGCATCACAACTTCATGGAATAGTTCAATAATTGAACTAAATGGGAATTATTCTAAAATGATTCAATATTTCACTAGACACAAAACACGGTTTACTCAGAGCCTGGTACCAGGTCAGGCGAACTTCTAGGATACTGATCAGGTCGGCTCAGAACCAGAGGAGGTTTGGATCAGCTGTTTTAGTGTTGATTACATGAACAACGGGATGAGACGACCCCAGGAACAGGACTGGTTTTACAGGTGGAGGATGATGAACACGCCTCTTCATCTCTTCTGACTGGTTTCCAGTCGTTTAACATCTGACAATATCAGTGTCCCTGCTGGTAGCATGAGGAGACACCTGGACCCTACAGAGGTCACACAGACAGTCCACCTCCATGGTCCATCAATATGTCCCATTAGCAGAAGGTCTGCTGTCAGTCTAGAGCATGGAGGAGATTCCAGGAGACAGACGGTTACTGTAGGAGAGCTGGACAGGACCGTCAGACGTCCTTAACCCACCAGCAGGACCTCCATCTGATCCTCTGTTCAGGAGGAGTTCTGCAGAGTCCAGAGGAGTGACCTCCAGGGGGACACTGGTGTGAATGTCTCTGACTAAACCATCAGAAACAGACTTTATGAGGCGGTCTGAGGGTCCCATGTCCTCTAGTGGACCCTGTCCTCACTGCCCAGCACCATGGGGCTCCACCAGAGACCAGAACCAGCAGGTCCAGCTCTGGAGCTCTGAGCTTTAACCGATGAGATCAGGTTAAAGGGTCTGGAGAACGTTCTTGTTATTAAAGAAGAAAACTCGAGACCTTCACCGGGTTCCTCCTGGTCCATGTGATCTGATGTGGTCCTTAAATGACTCTGGAGACTCTTTGGAGACAAACAGCTAATAAAGAGACATCTGAACGTCTGAATGGCTGCTGTGTTCTACATCATTCTCTGATTTCTGTCACCTGATGTAAAACGTTATATTTTGATAAACCATAATCATCTGCCTTTTGGTGACAAGTCCTGAGTCCCTGACCTCCCACTGGGCTGTGACTTGAGCTCCTAGCTGTCGAGTCACATAACCACATCCTGTCTACTCAGCTGCTTCCTTTAAACAGGACCATTTGACTAATTGTGATTTTAGAATGAATCTAATTTTATTACAGCTCAATGACAGTTATTACAATCCTGAATCTGGACCTGAATAATCTGGATCCGTCCCTTTGTTCAGAGATTTAAAGGAGTGGTTTTCTGGTTATTTTAAAGTGTTGCATTGTTCTCTAGTGTAATTCAATGCTATCTGTGTCATTTTTATAAAGAAAGAAGCTTTGATGCTTATAATAGAAGCTTTAGAAGTTTCCCATCTGACACCTGAATTTGAAACAGCAGGATTCTCATTAGTATTCAAGATATGCACAGCACTCGCTTCTGATTGGATGACTGACATGTCAATACTCCGCCCCCTGAAATGTCCCGAGATACTTTGGAAAGTGAAAGAGTGAAACTAGTCTTTACTAAAGATTAGCTTTGAGAAAAAAACAGCTTTGATGGAGTCTGCTTCCTGCTATCACTCATTTCCTCACCTGTCTCCTCTTTTTCTCCTCTTGCTGTGTGTCACCTGCTCTCCCCTCAGAGGAGGAGCGTGGTGCTGACGGCACGGCTTAAACACACACACAGAGAGGGAGAGAGGGGAAAAACAACACAGAGAGAGAGGGACCGGCCGTCACCAGCAGCAGCAGCCAGCCAGGTACAGTAGATCCCCGAGTTAGCAACACTGCGTCTGCGTTCCGCCATGTTGAATTTTCAACACAAACAAAAGCTAGCAGCAGGGCGGACCGAAAGGCGTTACCATCTCAGCCAGTACAGGTTGTGACGTCAAACCGGGCACAAATGCAGATACACATTTTTAAGTTTCATTTCTTACAGATTCTGTTTGTTCTTAATAACCAGGGAACAGAGAGTCTTCATGTTTGGTCTACAGGACAGGCTCAGGGGGAACTATTAGAAACTATGAAGACCTGGAAAACATGGATTCTGACTAAACCACCCCTTTAGGATGAACTGGAGCTTTACAAATAAACTGACACACACACACACACACACACACACACACACACACACACACACACACACACACACACACACCTCCCTGTAAGACGTGAGAATCTATCTGACACTCCTTTATTTGTGTAAAAAGGCATCTGGACCACAGAGTTGAGTGTGAGTCTGATTTTTCTGACATTTTTGAGGATCTATCCATCCATCCATCCATCCATCCATCCATCCATCCATCCATCCATCCATCCATCCATCCATCCATCCATCCATCCATCCATCCATCCATCCATCCATCCATCCATCTATCCATCCATCCATCCATCCATCCATCTATCCATCCATCTGTCCTCTAACCCCTTATCCCTCCACTGGGGGTGGTGTCTAACTCCAGCATGGACGGGTCCCCAGTCCCTCACAGGGACGTTTATGAGGATCATGTTACTTTGAGTTTATACAAACATCTAGTGGTGAAAACATCAGTCACATGATGTGTGCAGTCATTAATTAAACACTACCAGCCTCAGTATAGTACACACAGTAGCCTCACAGGATAAAAACATTTGTTTTTGATGTAAATTATGATCAAATCTAACAAAAGTTATTTCACAAACAAACCTGTGTGTTTCGCTGACAGCCTATCAGATTAAAGGCAGTGCACTCCCTGATGATGCTTCCTCTCCAGGATGCTGAGGACGTCGCCGTGGTGACGTGTTACTAGGAGCTCTGTGTTTCTGAGCCGACTTCCTCAGCAGCTTATTACCAGCTACTCTGGACTTCTCTTTTTACATTTTGTCTCAAGAAAAACAAGATCAACCTAAGAAATTAGGGCTGCGCTGATACCAGCATCAGGTATTGGTCCAGTCCCATGGTTGTGTATTAGTATGCATTAATGGTAAAAGTACTCTGATACCACAGAACCAATACTATTTGACATAGAGTGATACACAGCTCTCAGTAGAGTTTCAGCGAGCAGCTGACTCTGTGGAGTCGTTTTCCTGCACTAGGACTAGGACACTAGGACTAGGACACTAGGACCAGGACACTAGGACTAGGACACTAGGACTAGGACACTAGGACCAGGACACTAGGACTAGGACACTAGGACTAGGACACTAGGACTAGGACACTAGGACCAGGACACTAGGACTAGGACACTAGCACACTAGGACACTAGGACTAGGACACTAGGACCAGGACACTAGGACTAGGACACTAGCACACTAGGACTAGGACACTAGGACTGGACACTAGGACTAGGACACTAGGACTAGGACACTAGCACACTAGGACACTAGGACTAGGACACTAGGACTGGACACCAGGACTAAGACTCTAGGACTAGGACAATATGAATAGGACACTAGGACTAGGACACTAGCACACTAGGACTAGGACACTAGGACTGGACACTAGGACTAGGACACTAGGACTAGGACACTAGCACACTAGGACTAGGACACTAGCACACTAGGACACAGGGACTAGGACACTAGGACTGGACACTAGGACTAGGACACTAGGACTAGGACACTAGGACTGGACACTAGGACTAGGACACTAGAACTAGGACACTAGGACTGGACACTAGGACTAGGACACTAGGACTAGGACACTAGCACACTAGGACACAGGACTAGGACACTAGGACTGGACACTAGGACTAGGACACTAGGACTAGGACTCTAGGACACTAGCACTAGGACACTAGGACTAGGACACTAGGACTAGGACACTAGGACTAGGACACTAGGACTAGGACACTAGGACTAGGACACTAGCACACTAGGACTAGGACACTAGGACTGGACACTAGGACTAGGACACTAGGACTAGGACACTAGCACACTAGGACTAGGACACTAGGACTAGGACACTAGGACTGGACACTAGGACTAGGACACTAGGACTAGGACACTAGCACACTAGGACTAGGACACTAGGACTGGACACTAGGACTAGGACACTAGGACTAGGACACTAGCACACTAGGACACAGGGACTAGGACACTAGGACTGGACACTAGGACTAGGACACTAGGACCAGGACACTATGACTGGACACTACGACAAGGACACTAGGACTAGGACACTAGGACTAGGACACTAGGACCAGGACACTAGGACTGGACACTACGACAAGGACACTAGGACCAGGACACTAGGACTGGACACTAGGACCAGGACACTAGGACTGGACACTACGACAAGGACACTAGGACTAGGACACTAGGACTAGGACTCTAGGACACTAGCACTAGGACACTAGGACTATGGCACTAGGACTGGACACTAGGACTAGGACTCTAGGACTAGGACACTAGGACTAGGACACGAGGACTAGGACACTAGCACTAGGACACTAGGACTAGGACACTAGGACTAGGACACGAGGACTAGGACACTAGCACTAGGACACTAGGACTAGCACTAGGACACTAGGACTAGGACACTAGGACTGGACACCAGGACTAAGACTCTAGGACTAGGACAATATGAATAGGACACTAGGACTAGGACACTAGGACTGGACACTAGAACTAGGACACCAGGACACTAGGACTAGGACACTAGGACTCCCCTCGCTGAGAGGTGTGAAGGTCCCATGTCTTATTGGTGTTTTTCAGTCTGTTTGACTTTATTTTCTACCTCCAAGTCCAGGTCAGATGAAGTGAAGCTCCTTAGATCATATGTTCTGAGTCAAAGTGAGAGAAACTGTCACTTTGACCCCTGACCTTTAGGACTCTGTTTACAGTTCAGATTGGATGAAAAATTGAGAATAGTGAAAACGTATATTAGTGATGAAACCAGCTGTCCTGAACTGTTACCATGACGCGCTACGAAAAGACCATTTGTTTTTTCTGTTGGACCAAACGCTCAATGGCCTTTAAAGGTACTCTATATCAGCAAGTACTATATTGTAAGTACTCATACTTGTACAGTTTGGAAAAATGTGGTATCAGATTATTATCTTCCTGTTTTTTCTGAACTCTGCCTACAGGAATGTGACAGAGGAGGTGATAAATGTGACAAAGGCAGCGCTCTGTGCTGCTGAAGGGTCGCCAAGGTGACTCCACAGCAAGGGCATCCTCTCCTCCATCTCCCCCCAAACCAAACACACACACACACACACACACACACACACACACACACACACACACACACACAGCAGAGAGCACGCAGACCTGCATCCTTGCAGGTGGAAAGTGAAACCTCCTCCTTTTCCATCAGTCTGAGGAACAGTTTGATCTACTTTCACTGTATTCTTTAGAATCTTTAAATAATGTCTTTTTTGAAAGAGAAATGAATTAAAAGTCATGTGACCCCCCCCCCCCTCCCGTGTGTGCTGAATCAAACAGCCTAGAGGTTAGGAGAAGCTCATCGCCTCACATCAACTTCAGAAAACCTGAAAACAAAGAGCTCCAGTCCGTTCTGCAGACGGAATAAAGCGCTGCTCCAGTCAGCTGACAGCATCCACCGGGGAGCAGAACCCCCCCCCCCCCACACACACACACACACACACACACACACACAAACAGCAGAGCGCGTTTCCTCCTTACCGGGTCAGGAACCGGGAGGATCCGACAGCAGCGGCGGAATGCGTCCAGGAGGGAGGAGATCCCGGTTCTGGTGGAGCTGGAGACTAATCCTGTGTTCCTGCTCTCAGAGAAGAGAGGAGAGGAGAGGAGAGGAGAGGAGAGGAGAGGAGACACTGAACCGCTGCAGCTGCTGCTGGAGGAGGACCCGAGGGCGCGCATCGCACACGTGCACGACGGCCCGGTGTGGGCTCAGTAGGAGGGTACCGACCGGTCCGGAGGCTGGCACCGAGCTGGAGATGGGCTCAGCTCCATCAGGAAACCAGTCTTTGATTCACTAAATAACCAAACAGGCAGCGACCTCCTGAGCCCGTTAGATCGTCACACCTGTGTTCTTAAAGGGAATCGACACATTGTCTTGAATTTCATTCAAACAGATCATAAATAACGTTGTGAGTTTGTGGTGATCATAACAAACAACTGTTGTTTTGAGAAGCTAAATGTGAATAAATGCAGTTATTAAAATGTTAAACGCGACCAAATATAATTATTTTAATGACAGTTGTGATTAAATGTAGCAGAAAATGTGGCCAAAGCATCCGATATGTTTTTAATTTGTTTCTCTTTATTTCATTTGAAGCCCTATCCCTCAGTCAGTCAGGGCTTCAGGTGAAGGAGACTTGATGAATGATCGATCTGATTGGACTGATAGATTAAAACATGTAGCACTCACCACAAGCTCAATACACACTTCAGCCCAGGATTAACACTAAAAATCATATCATAACAATCTGAGTTTTAAAAATCCTGCAGTTTACTTCTGTTTAATGCTCATCAGTGTTGTCTAAATAGACCCTGACTCATCTGCACATTATTAATAAGGAACAGTGGCTCCTGTAACTGGATGAAACACCGTTATATTAGGTTGATTCTATGTGTAGGTTTAGCTGTTTTACCATCAAATAATGTCATAAGTTTATAATGTTTCCACAGCAAACAGACATTAATAACATTACAGTATTTAAAGTTAATCAGAGTTTTTTCAAAAGAGCATTCTGTTAATAAAGTTCTTTGAACTGAATCAGATATAAACTCTGTATCATCAGGTTGTATCATCAGACTCAGTGTGTTTTTATTGATAACTCTAGCTCTGGAGTGTCCAAGATGAGACCAGAGTTAAGTTAAAAGTCCTCATGAGCCACAAAATGTTAACGTTTCATTTAAAAATGAACGCTTTTATTATTAACGCACAATAAATGCAACATTTGAATGAAGAGAAAAGCTTTTAGTATTTTGTAGAAACAGATGAGTAAATCTTAGCAGTTTGTCGTAATAAAGAAAAGCTTTATCCTCTGTGTGTTTGATGCTCACCCTGAGAGCCACCAGCGGCCCCTGGGCCACACCAGACCTCCAGTGCTGTCACTGGAATGGGTCCAGTAACAATCAGTCATATGAGACAACAGAGTGAAAGAATCATGTTGAGTATATTGTCACCAGCGGTCTAAAAACATCCTTTTTATGTTTTTACATAAATCAGCCCTGTTGGTCATCTTTCACATCAATGGATGATTTTTTTAAAAAGATGTTAGAAAATAATAGCATTAGAGTTTATTCTTTGTAAAAGAAACACCTTGTGTTTTTTGTTTGCTTGTTCTATTTTCATTTTTTGTAAATCTTCACCACTGTACGGTGCTGGAAAACAACTCACAGTGCAACCTAACCCTAACCCTAACTACTGAAAAGTGCTTCAGTTTGACTGAAGGGAAAGGAACCTGGCCTGTTTTGGGCCAGGTGTTTGCTGCACTAATAACTAAAAGAACATGTGTACAAAATGAATAAACACAAAAAAATGTCAGTATTTTGTCAAATTTGGTGAGCAGTAAATCATCTTTAGGGATTTTTATCAGTAGGTAACGGTGTCAGTAAATATTTAGTGACACCAAATATCTAATTCAGCAGTCCTTTATCTGTGAAAGTTGTTGGAATGTTTTGAGATATGGGATGAGGAGAGTTAACGACACGTATGACAGCGTCAATATGACCCCGTTTAACAGTAAGAAAAGTAAAGTACTATGTGTGGTTGAAAAGGGGTCAAAGGTCAGTGAACCTTGATGATCCAACTATCTTGTGACTGTTTGATCTTTGGCTTCTACTGCTGATGACAAACACTCGCCCTCTTGTGGCGGTATTCTGACCTTACAAGATTATTAATGTACAGTACCTTCTGTTGGACAAATAACACAAATGATCAAAGAATGTAATAATATATATATATATATATATATATATATATATATATATATATATATATATATATATATATATATATATATATATATATATATATATATATATATATATGTAAAATAATTGATTCCAATGCTATACCATGATATGATCAATTTAATACACATAAAATCACTCCAAACTTGAAAATATCTATCATTTTAAATAAAGTATTAGATATATAGGCAAAATTATGATTTATTAAAACATTAGACACAAAATCTTGTTTTTAAGTTGGTCTTGGGTGAAGGTGAAGCTCACATTACAGTCAGATGTTGCCCTCTTGTGGCAAAATAGTGACATTACAATAAACTTTGAAATAGGGTTTTCTTACAATCAAATGTTGCCCTCTTGTGGCAAAATAGTGACATTACAACAACCTTTGAAATAGGCTTTCCTTACAATCAGATGTTGCCCTCTTGTGGCAAAATAGTGACATTACAATAAACTTTGAAATAGGGTTTTCTTACAATCAAATGTTGCCCTCTTGTGGCAAAATAGTGACATTACAACAACCTTTGAAATAGGCTTTGCTTACAATCAGATGTTGCCCTCTTGTGTCAAAATAGTGACATTACAACAACCTTTGAAATAGGCTTTTCTTACAATCAGATGTTGCCCTCTTGTGGCGAAATAGTGACATTACAATAACCTTTGAAATAGGCTTTTCTTACAATCAGATGTTGGTTGCCCTCTTGTGGCGAAATAGTGACATCACAATAAACTTTGAAATAGGCTTTTCTTACAATCAAATGTTGCCATCTTGTGGCAAAATATTGACATTCCAATAAACTTTGAAATAGGCTTTTCTTACAATCAGATGTTGCCCTCTTTTGGCGAAATAGTAACATTACAACAACCTTTGAAATAGACTTTCCTTACAATCAGATGTTGCCCTCTTGTGGCGAAATAGTGACATTACAATAACCTTTGAAATAGGCTTTTCTTACAATCAAATGTTGCCCTCTTGTGGCAAAATATTTACATTACAACAACCTTTGAAATAGGCTTTTCTTACAATCAGATGTTGCCCTCTTGTGGCAAAATAGTGACATTACAACAACCTTTGAAATAGGCTTTTCTTACAATCAGATGTTGCCCTCATGTGGCAAAATAGTGACATTACAACAACCTTTGAAATAGGCTTTCCTTACGATCAGATGTTGCCCTCTTGTGGCAAAATAGTGACATTACAACAACCTTTGAAATAGGCTTTCCTTACAATCAGATGTTGCCCTCTTGTGGCAAAATAGTGACATTACAACAACCTTTGAAATAGGCTTTTCTTACAATCAGATGTTGCCCTCTTGTGGCAAAATAGTGACATTACAACAACCTTTGAAATAGGCTTTCCTTACAATCAGATCTTGGTTGCCCTCTTGTGTCAAAATAGTGACATTACAACAACCTTTGAAATAGGCTTTTCTTACAATCAGATGTTGCCCTTTTGTGGCAAAAAAGTGACATTACAACAACCTTTGAAATAGGCTTTTCTTACAATCAGATGTTGCCCTCTTGTGTCAAAATAGTGACATTACAACAACCTTTGAAATAGGCTTTTCTTACAATCAGATGTTGCCCTCTTGTGGCGAAATAGTGACATCACAATAAACTTTGAAATAGGCTTTTCTTACAATCAGATGTTGCCCTCTTGTGGCAAAATAGTGACATTACAACAATCTTTGAAATAGACTTTCCTTACAATCAGATGTTGGTTGCCCTCTTGTGTCAAAATAGTGACATTACAACAACCTTTGAAATAGGCTTTCCTTACAATCAGATGTTGCCCTCTTGTGGCAAAAATAGTGACATTACAACAACCTTTGAAATAGGCTTTTCTTACAATCAGATGTTGCCCTCTTGTGGCAAAATAGTGACATTACAACAACCTTTGAAATAGGCTTTTCTTACAATCAGATGTTGCCCTCTTGTGTCAAAATAGTGACATTACAACAACCTTTGAAATAGGCTTTTCTTACAATCAGATGTTGCCCTCTTGTGGCGAAATAGTGACATTGTTATTGGATTTCACCAGGTCACAATCAAACTTTAGCTGCTAAATCCGTGTTTCCCTTTTGATGACGATGTTCACGTCTTTCACCTCATGCACGCACTATCACGCACTCACACACGCACCCACACTATCCCTTCTTTTTTTCTCTCTTCTTTTTTCCCACTCTTTCCACCCTGTTATTTACTCTCTTTTTCTTTTGTCTCTCTCTGCTTCTGGACTTTCAAGCTGCACAGGGGAACTTTGATCTGCAGCATCAGACACAGCAAGCACAAACATCTAGAACTCAGTGCATCCACACAGCGTTCATGCATATATATGTCTATGTATAGGTCACACACAGACAAACTTCACACTCACACATAGAAGCTATCAGACAACACCAGGCACTATGTATGACTTCACCTGGTTTCATTTTACTTTCTTGTCTCTTATTTTTTCCTTTTTTACATTTATTATTATCGTTTTGTGGCTGGCCATGTGGTGGAACGTTGCTATTATTAGTAGTAATATTATTGTCCCTAATCTGTTTAAGGATGATATGCGTCATCATTTAGCTAAACACACAAATCTATGGGGTCACTAAGGTTTGTCTCATGGAATGTTCATGGAGCTGGCTCCAGAGAGAAGAAGTTAAAGATCTTTGACCAGCTTAAACGGCTGAAGGCAGATGTTGTCTTGCTTCAAGAAATTCATAAGAATGCTGCAGCTATAGAGGATCTTAGAACGCCTGAATTTAACAGCGTGTTCTCTGCCTGCTATAACTCGAGGCAGAGAGGAGTAGCTATTTTAATACACAAAAATGTCAATTTTTCAATACTTGATACAGTTACAGATCCAGAAGGTAGATTTATAATAATAAAAGTAGCTATTCAGAATAAAAAGCTATGTATTGTCAGTATATACGGCCCAAATGTTGATGACCCCTCATTCTTTCATTCCTTTTTTGCTGCACTCTCTGAACACTCAGACTGCTCACTGGTTATTGGGGGCGACTTCAACTTTGGTCTGAATGAGGAAATAGACCGGCTCAGTTCAGCTGGGACTCAGCGCTGTTGGCAATCCACAAATACACTTAAACAGTATATGAGTGATTATGGACTGTGTGACGCATGGCGATCTCTTCACCCCAACCATAGAGAATACACTTTTTTCTCACATTTCAGACACTGAGATACACGCTAAGGCGGTCAGCGATCATGCTCCTGTCTCTTTAACTCTGGTAGATAATAAAACTATTCCACCAAGTAGGAACTGGAGATTTAATTCATCACTGCTTGAAGATGAAGATTTTATTAAATATTTTAATTTAGAATATAACGACCTGCCTGGAACATCAGCATTGGTTCTCTGGGAAGCTGGGAAGGCTGTAATTAGAGGTAAAATAATGTCATTTTCAACACATAAGAAAAGAATAGAGAACAAACGAACTCAGGAATTAGAAGAAATCATTAAATCTTTAGAGACTTCCCAGGAAGAAGAAATACAGGGCAAAGTACGGAAAGCAAAGCTAGAACTAAATGAAATTATTAATAAAAAATTTAAATTTTTAGCACAAAGACTTCGAATGGAAAACTTTGAACATAGTAATAAATCAGGTAGATTTCTAGCCAACCAGTTGAAAAAAAATAAAGAAAAAACAACTATATCTGCAGTTAAAGACGTGACTGGAATACAGTTTATGATCCTGAAGGTATAAACAACACTTTCAGAGATTTTTATAAAACCTTATACTCTCCACAGGTTAACCCATCAGATAATGAGATTAATCAGTTTCTAGACAGAATAGTACTTCCTAAACTGTCAGATGGTCAAGCGACGGCCCTGGACTCACCATTAACCCCAGCTGACCTCCAGGAGGCCCTTAAAACCTCCAGGAGGCCCTTAAAACCTCCAGGAGGCCCTTAAAACCTCCAGGAGGCCCTTAAAACCTCCAGGAGGCCCTTAAAACCTCCAGGAGACCTTTAAAACCTCCAGGAGGCCCTTAAAACCTCCAAGAGACCCTTAAAACCTCCAGGAGGCCCTTAAAACCTCCAGGAGGCCCTTAAAACCTCCAGGGGCCCTTAAAACCTACAGGAGGCCCTTAAAACCTCCAGGAGACCCTTAAAACCTCCAGGAGACCCTTAAAACCTCCAGGAGGCCCTTAAAACCTCCAAGCG
>SSNR01000690.1:160398-174872 GCA_006937965.1 Callopanchax toddi | reverse complement strand
TTTTTTTTTTATGTGAATGTCTGCTCTCAGAAAAATGACAGAGTGAACATGACAGAGAGCCACAGCTGCTGCATGCAAACACAGCGTGGAGTCATCAGATACCCAGGATGGTGGTCGGTTAATGGACAGAGAGATCCAGCAGGAGAGGAGGAGGAAATGGAGAAACCAGTGGAGAGATGGAGGGGTGAGGGTGGAGGGGAGATGGAAGGAGTGCTAAAGGAAATGGAGGAATGGAAGAGTTAGACTGAGGCATATTAGACTACCCAGGACTTGTTAAGGACACGAACATGTCTTTATGTAGGAGATGATAAAAGAGTAACACACTCAGCAACACAGATTAAGAGGAACATCACAAATTAATGTACTAGATAATCAAGAAGGCTTTATAAATGTATTTAAGAGCATTTTTTTCAAAAGTATTATTTAAAAAGTCACAAATAGTGGAATAAAAATATGCAGTTATTATGTAAATGCTGCAGGATGTATGGATATTCAGTTAGAGGTGTGAAAAGACGTTTTACCTGCAATATCACAGAGTTCTGCATCAGTAGCACTGGCCAGGGCTTCCTCCAGCTCCGGCTCCAGAGTCACATTCTCCATCATCGGGTCCACCATCTTCTTAGGCACCCAGGCCTTCCCTGTGATACCAGGATGAAGGTTTAGAAAGGAAACACATTGCAACAACTATCACTAGCATCAACCACCTAACCCTAGCTATAAAGCTCTCACGCTCCTACAGGTTTAATCAGATGAGAACGTTGACCGAGGCTTAGTCCTGCGAAGGAAAGATGAAAGATATCTGATCTGATGAGTCTGCAGTTGCATGATTTAGTCTCAGCTGGACTTTGGACTAGGGATGCACCGATACCGATACTGGATCAGATATCGGTGCCGATCCAGGCCTTTTGGATCCGATATTTACTACACTTTATCCTAATTATGAGCAGAGAAATAATGTGGCAAACTACATTACTTTACACTGTAACTCACAAAATGCAAAGTAATATTATGTTTGAGGTTTATTATGTCTGATATTACAATATTTTAATGCTTGCATTAGTATCGGTGGATATCGGGTATCGATTGATCCACAAAGCCCAAATATTAGATTTGGTATTGGGACTGAAAAAGCTGGATCGGTGCATCTCTACTTTTTACAGCCATCACTTTAAACTCTGGATTAAAGGATACACAGCTGCAAAGCTTCAACCCAGCATCCTCTCTGACAGATTCTACAAAGAAGTGGTTTTAAAGCTTTGTTTGTGTGAGAGCTGATAAAGCAACAACACCAGGAGACGAAAATGTGTTAAAAATAACAGGGAGACCAGTGTGTATCACACACACACACACACACACACACACACACACACACACACACACCTTTGTGTCTACACTACTAGACAGCTGACGGGCTGCTGAGGGCCTGATGAAACTGAGGAAGGCCACAGACTTTAAAAAGGTTATAAAAGTTAAAGTTTAAGACTAAATGTTTTATTTTCTTGCAGAAGATTTATACTTTTTTATTCACTATTTACCGTAATCGTCTGGCTACATAAAAAGCCAGTTTTTTTAATTTAACAATATTTAAGAGAAACAAACGGTGTTCAAATGTATTTTCTGCCCCTCATAAAAAATAAAATGACCTTTAAGATTATGTGCCTCACATTTCAGATTGCTTTAAACTAATTTCTAATTAACATGTCAATCGTTCCTTTAAATTATGTTTTTAAAGATGAGGCTGAATTTAAATAACTTGGCTTTATCAGAGTATTGTTATGTTCAAGTCTGAAGCTCGAGTAGCCAAACACAAACTAACAGTTTCCTTCAGGAAAAGCCCGTTCTGACCTCTCTTTTCCCCGGTGAACGGCACCAGGTCTTCTTTGTCTGGATGCTCTTTGGCCTGTTTCTCCAGATGGGCCAGCAGGTCGTCTCTATGAAACGTTCCCGTTGGTGCTTTCTTCGTCTGGTCCTTCTGCCGAAGACCAGCAGGCAGCAGCGCATTCTAGAAAACCAAGAGAATTTACAGTTTCAAGGATCAGCTTTACGTTTCCCGTTAGATCTTTGATATGTGAGCGCTTTATCTGCCTACTGCTCAAATCTACTGTAGATCATCTCAAGACCTCCTCACCAGGTGGTCCCAGCCCCAGTTTTATGAAGCCATGCCTTAGGGTGAGTGCTATTTGTTTTGTTTCAGCTGACAAAAAGCTAAATGCAGATATAATGTGATGGCGTAGGAGCATGTTTGTCTATGATTAAAGAGGAGACAGTGTCAGAAATGTGTTGTAACTCCCATATCAGTCCCTGACTCGGTTCCAGCCCAACACAGGACCGTAAAGTTTCCCAGACTGATATCATAAGTTTTTGTTCAACATTTAAAACAAAGCTCTTGATGATTCTGCTCATAGCTTCATATCTTATCTGAGCTCTCAGAACTCAAAGACCTCTTTATTCACCAGGTTATCTTCATTGTTGCATGTTGTTCATTTTCCTGAAGCCTCTCCTTTAAAACCTCAACATGAACTCTTTAGACAAGCGTAGCGCCGACCACACTAAGTATGTGGTACTTTATCACTGATAAGCTCTGTTTTTTGGTGCCATACTGTTTTATCAGCTGTAGCTGACAGGTTTCAGTCACGACTTGTTATTTTTAACAGCACTGAGTCACTCGTCCTCTCACAGCTGCAGTCTATGAGACAGTAACATCTACGGTACTTCTGTCTATACACAGCAGCTCAGTTATGGGAAAAAACTCCCTACTACAAGTATTTAAACTTAATCTTCTACTTGATGGATCAGTTATATAACCTGGACAGACAGCGCTGCTATAAAAGCAGAGAAGAGCTGCTGCAATAAGTCTGAAAATCCAAGCAGGAGGTAAAAAAGAACAAAATGTGTTGTTTCAGAAGCACCAACATCTAGAAAAAGCACCGTGTGGAAAAATGCTGCTGGATTCTGCATCATAGAGCGTGCAGGATGATAACTGAAACAAATGGAGGCGCATTTTTGGATGTGACAGTGTGTTCTGCTGTCATTCTGCCATCAATTATTATTATTTAACTTTTTAAAACACCATCAGAAAAGGAGGAGGTGTTGATCATTCAGAAAACATAAAGGAGGAGCATGCATGAAAAGTGGAATGTAAAAAAAAAAACGTAAAGCACATCTCACACCTCCTCGCTCCTAAAATATCTCCAACAGCTAAACTCCTGTTTAAACTCTAGGCTGGTCACTAATTTTGTTGGAATAAAACTGTATGAGCTGATGTGCTGAAAAAAGTATGAGCAGTAATTTAAGGTATTGGTTCTCCAATTAAATCATCAAGTTAGATCCAAAAACGTATCAAATATGAAAGTTTGAGTTTAAATTTTGAGGATGAGCTCAGGGCGTCTCAACAGAAAACAGAAGGCGAACTAAATAATTTCGTTTTTTAATTTCTTTTTCCTCTAATCAAAGCAAAGCTCTCAGTTTTTCAGTCCGACGTGGGACTTGTTCAGACATTTTACTAGAAGTGAACCTTATGAACACAAACAACGCACACACACACACGCACACAGTCTACTGTTTACGTCATGGAGCTCCTGCAGTTGCTCAGTGCTGGCATCAGTCTGACTAACACACACGCACACACACACACGCACACACAGAGTCGTCCACAGTGTACCCTTCCAGTCATCCCACTGGCATTGAGGGGGACTCCTGTCTCTCTATAAGCTGTTAGACATTCATCTGAAAGCTATTATAGCAGCTGTCAGCACCTCGGCCCTGATAAATCACAGAGTGTTCTCTCAGCGCACGCTGAAATGAAAACATCTGAAAGATCAGCAGACAGACGACACAATCACTGCTGATGGATTCAACGCGTTGAACTCAACACAAGAACAAGAATGTGTTCATGGACAAAACTATCGGTTTTAGGCTGCTTTCTACATAAATAGTACATGAAGCTGATTTTAACTCCTGATACTGTTTATTACTAAAGTTATAAAACAGACAAATCATTTTACTTTACGGTGAAATCAGACGCCTCATAATATATTAAAAATATTCTGATTAACGTTATCTCAGTCAACTTAAAAGATATTTGCATGTAGGTGATTCATTATTTCTGTATATTTTAAATAAAACTGTAAAAAATGAAAACCCTTTTTGCTTATAATAAATAATTTTAGCTAATAAAACCTGCTTATTTGTTTCTTTTAGAAAAATATTTTGAATGTAGTAAATTTACACAAAACAAGCAACAAACAAACAAAACTTAATGCTTTAAATATGAGTGAAGCTGACTAATAGTCACTCCAACGATAGACTGATGGGTTTCTTTTTAATAAACGTGTTAGTTCTTATTTAACATACTGTATGTGCATCACCCACCACTTTTCATGCCCGAGTTTTAAACTAAAATCCATCAAATGTTGAGACATTTTATAGGTCTACTGACCAACTGTGCTGCAAACACAATGAAGCTGCAAGAAGTTTAGCTTTCTGCTTCACATCAGAGTCAATCTGACCCCGTAATTCTCCACTGAAGCCCACCTACTGACACAACCTCCTCCTTGTGGACTTACATCAGGATCAAGCTCCTCTAGCTCATCTTCTAACCGCTGCAGCTCCTCCTCTGAGAGCTTCTTCAGCAGCTCGTCCTCGTCGATGTCCCTGTACTTGTCCATCTCCTTCTTTATCACAGACATCACGAACACCACACCTGCAAAGAAATGGAATAAAACGAACCTGGAGAGTTTATTTTCTAGTGTTTTACATTTCTCAAATGCTGAACAAAGAGACATTTGAAAAGCGGTCTCACCTTAATAATCCCTCCCCCCCCCACCAAACAGGAAACACAAGACAAAGATGATCAGGCTTCAGGTCTGTTGATGGAAACAAGAGAGGAGATGAAAATTAATAATCAGAGAAAGGGGTTTAAAAGTGAAATAAAACAACCTTAACACACCTCTGAGGTAAAGCAATAGTCTCAAAGCTTTAAATCATTCTTTTATTATTCTAAGACGTCCATTAGGACATGCTGGAGATCTGATTTTGTCTTCACATTGCTTTGTCTCTGTGAGTTTAGATGACTGATAATGGATCAGCTGCATGGGAACAAGTTACATCACCAAACACTGAGCGTAAGCGTCGACTCTGATGTGTTTAGATTCCAGTGATGAACAGGACAGTATAGAACTTAGCAGAGCTTGCATCAAATGATATATATATATACTTTGTTTTTTTATTGAAAATCATTTTCATGTGCTGCTATTATGCTTGGTCAAGCGTGTCTAATGTTTTTCTTCTGCTTTCACTTAGATCAATGACAAGTTTCCAAAACTCAGGACCAAGAACTGGGCTGAAATCCAAATAACACAGCAAGTCTACTGGAAGACACAGACCTGCTCGTGATGATAACAAACAGACGCTTTCCAGCATTCAGCTTTAAAAAAAAAAAAAAAGTCGTTTGCTGTGAAGAAATCCTGAGAGTTCACCAGAGAGGCATCATATCAGAGTCTAAAGAAAAACCTCCTCAGAACGTGGCTGAAACAAGACTGGTGAAAACAGATGTGTGCAAAGTTTTGAAATCTTTGACCTCAAAGTCTAAAAACCAAATATTTCCCAGCAAGCTTTTCTATAAATCATTCAAGTAACAAATAGGAGATACAAATGTGTTTTTAACATCTCATGTGCTCCAAGACAGCAGCTCAAACAGAGCAGGAAGTGACTTTATGATGGGAGACTTCTGCTAAATGTCCTTAAACTGAACATGAAACAGACCTTGATGTGTTTTTCTGCCAACTTAAGATCCCAGACAGGTAAAATAAAGATTGTGATTACATTTTAACCCTAAAATATCTACCATGAATTCTGAAGAAAAAAATGTGAATATAAAAAGTATAAACACTATGGGGTTAGGGTTAGAAAATAACTGGTATTACATTTTAGAAAACAGCTTTATCATTTTAACGGTTTAGTCATAATGTATGGACTAGAGTTCTTCTAAATGCAATGACAGTTATTTGCGGTGAAATACTTGAATTTGTGGTCCAATTTTGTACATACATTACAGACACTACCTCCAGAACCTGAAGTCATGATCTGAGCCTGCAGCTGCTTTTAGCTTTCACTTTGGAGAAAAATCAGGAAAAATCTCCAAAATATCACCTGAGACCTGAAGTCCACAGAGCATTCTGCAGGGCTCAAATCAAGTCCTGTTTTATTATCGCTCACTTGGTTTTTAAAATGCATGTCTTTTTTACATTGCAGTTGACTAAGTGGGAAAGGGACCGTTTGTTCCTGGGAATAGTGAAGCTTTCTGCCTTAATAAACTAAAACTATTGTCATTCTGGAAAGCATGACTCTATTAATGCAGATTACAATGATTATAAGAATTTTATTTCTAAAAGACTAAAAAAGAAACTTCCTAAAAGCTTTTTGCAGCAGCATTTAGAAGTGGTGACATTTAATTTGTGCTCTGTGGCTTTAAATTACACTTATTTCTCCACGCAAATACAAAAGTCAGCCTTCCTTCACACGTATGACTGCTTTATTACACAGACTATAGTTTTTTGTATTAATTTCCGTACCTCCTCCGGCGCTATTAATAGACAGTCGGCCCGGCTGGGTGACAGCAACGAATACTTTGACCAGATATGGTTTCCCTCGGAGCCGCAGTGCGAGGTCCGCTCCGCCGCAGGCGCACAAACCCGGGAATCCAACAAAACTCCGCTACAGGAAACCGTCCATGACCCGCGGAGAGAGAGAGCCCGAATCCGGCCGACTTCAGCGTGCAGCTTCCTCCTCCGTCCCTGGAAGTTTCTTGGTGGGTTCGTGAAAGCTGAATCTCATCTCCAGCAAAGGGCAAAGTAAACTTATTGGGAGAGATCCTCCTCCTCCAGTCTTCCTCCCCCACGCGCGGCTGCCCTGTCACTCCAGTGATGTCATGAAGCGACACTGCATCCATCATCGGACACGGTTTGCTTTGAGAAAACAAGGGTCATGACCTCTAGTCAAACTATGCAAAATAAACAAAATTACCAACTACATTTGATCACATCTATCTTTAATAAAAAAATGTTACATAAACCTAAAACTTTAGAAGCCAATCTAAATAAAAAGGTGAGTTTTACACTAAAGACCTAGTTCTGCCCTGTAGGCCAGGCTACTAAAGACCAGCTGCTACACAAATTCAGACTTTACAGAAGTTGCCTATCAAAATAAAAGCATGATGAAGCAATCTGTACTGTCTCAGTCACTTTGATGGCAACATGTGTGAATCTGCCAAAATAGACATTAATAAATATGCAGAAAGAAGCTAAACGGGTACCAAATCAAAAAGGTTGAAAAGACCCAAATAAAGAGGCCAACAACTTTATCGAAGAATGTTAATGGTTTTATTTTAACTACAAATACAAAAGCAGGCACTGGAGTAAAAAGCACCTTTTTTTTAACAGTTTGTGCAAAAAACAAAAAAAAAGGCAACAAATCTAGAATTAAAACATAACTCCCCAGTTTCAAAAGCAGCTTTATAATAATCCAGGAAGAAAAAAGAAAATGTCACAAAATAATCACTGAACAGAATTTTCATGTTATATTAACACAAAAACAAAACAATATTAATACAACATGCTAATACTTGAGAACTATGTGGCAATACTGCAAACTGGGTTAAACTAAGAGTCTATGGGTCTGGTTAATGTCGGGGTGCCTGTTTGCACATCCTAAGCAGCTGAAGACAACTCGTTCCCAATGTCGGCCATGATGCTGTGAATCCAAAGGTCCTTGTTCTCCTTTGAAGTGTCCACCAGAAAAACGGACAACCTGCGCTCCCACAGCTCACCTTTAAACTCCGACACATCCCGCACACTCTCCACCTGGGCCACCAACGCCTTCTTCTCTACGTGATTTCTGAACAACATGGAGGCCTCCTCTGACCACTGTTTGTGTGTCATACCTGCACAATAAAGCAGAACGACTAAGTCTTTAAGTATCAACAACCTCTGTGTTGTTGAGGTGGAGAAGTGATTTATTAGAATAGTAGAAAATAATCTGATTCTTAAAAGTATAAATGAGAATAACAATATGTAACCCGCTACTAAAAGTTACTTTATTTCTACCAGTGAAGCTTGATAACGTAGATAACTCACCTGCCAGTTGAGCAGCAACAGCCTGGAAGGGCAGCTGTCTGAATTCGTGTATTAGGGGCTGGATGAGAGAGCTGGAAACCAGTTCATGTTTGCCGTAGTCCAGTTCGTAGACATTAGCCAAACCGTTCCCCAGGACCGCTTTCACCTGCACTCGGTGCCAACTAAACAGAGGAGGGTATTAATTAAACAATCACAAAACAATATTTTATATTTCTTCTAATAATTTTTTTAAAGCTCAACAAAGACGGATGATCTCTGACAACCTTCTGTATAAACTAAATTTCCCTCATCTATAAGAGCAATAAAACATTTCACATCATTTCAAAAGTTCCCAAGTGGTGCTCGCTGCAGAACTAGAAAGGTGGAGCTGCACCAGAAGGCGGAGCTGCACCAGGTTCAGCCCCGCCCATTCAACCAGTCAGCCCTGCCCTGCTACACAGCCCCGCTGACTTGTTTTTAAAAAAACTTTATTGCAACCAGGGTCAGCCCTCCTCCGCTGTTAAAAAAAAAAAAAACTTTATTGCAAAAGAGTGAATTTACAGGAAAATAACTGAATATCTGCCTGTTTCTCCTCCTGTTTCCCCTTGCTTTCAGGATAAAACATACCCTCAAAATTGATCAAATATCTCGGGGTTTCAGTCATGTTTTTGCAACAGTATTAGTTTGTGAATGAGAAACTCGTAGCGTTAGCCGCTAATAGTGGCTGTTAGCTGCTATCAGCTAGGCCAAAGCACCGGGGAAACCCTGAGCGCTTCAGCACGTAGCTCTGCAGACCCAGCGTAGCATTAGCTGCTGATAGCAGCTGCTAGCGCTCTGTGGCTTAACCTGGTGGGGGCCCAAAGCACTGGGGGAAACCCTGAGCGCTTCGCGGACCCGCAGCACAAAGCTGCGCCGGTCCAGGAGCACAGTACGAAGCTCCGTGGACACACTCGCAGCATTACCTGACAACGAGGTGTTGCATCTCCGCCGGACTTTGTACTCTGGATCCGGTGGAGATGCAACACCTTGTTCTCAGATCTAACAGCCCAGTGTAATAGTCCAATCACACGGGAGGTGTGGAAGCTGACTGATGGAATGGCCGGGTCTGATTGGTTGAATGGGCGGGGCTGAACCTGGTGCAGCTCCACCTTTCTGGTTCTGCAGCGAGCAGCCTCTCAAAGTTCTTAAAGGTTTTAATAGATGTAAATCCTCAAACTTGTTACCTTGACAACCTATTCTGAGATGAGAAGACCTTACAACACCGCTTGCGCCCATCACTTTCTAATCACACCACGGCCGCCTTAGTAAATAGTCTGGTCACTTCTCGACTGGATTATTGCAATTCACTCCTCTTCGGTCTGCCACAGAAAACTCTGCATAAACTTCAACTGGTTCAAAATTCTGCAGCTAGAATCATCACCAAAACACCGTTCTCTTCTCACATCACCCCTGTTATTCAGCAGCTTCACTGGCTACCAGTAAGGTATCGGATCATCTACAAACTACTGCTTCTCATATTCAAGGCCATTCACAACCTAGCCCCCTCTTATTAATTAATTAAACTTTATTAACGGACACATCGGTCCAAAAACATCAGTTAGAATACAAAGGCATTAAATAGATAAAATAGAATGCATGACAATAAAATATATCAGCATTAAAATGCAAACCTAAAAACCAAATACATAAAATTACATTAAGAGAATGATTAAAATACATTAAAAAAAAACACAAGATAATCAAACGGTCTAAAATACATAGAGAGCGTTAATCCAGTGTTTCCAATAAAATGATGTGTACCTGGTGTCACTGTGTGCAGGAGAGGCTAATGCCTTAATGATCTCATTATTAGAGTTCTTTAATCTACACATGAATTTATACATGAAGTTCCTCCACACAGCACCAAATCCAGGAACATTGCACATTGCAAACATGTGACTCGCACTAGTGCATCTCGGAAGTTTAAATAAAATTCTAAAAGCATCGTTATACGCAACTTTCAACTTCCTCATCTTTTCCCGTTTAAAATGGCACCAGAGCTGGGCTGTGTACAGCGGAGAGCAGTACGCTCTAAAGAGCTCTATCTTAACATCGTCTGTGCACATATGGAACCCCGAGGCATACATCTTACAACATTGACGCTGAACATCATCATCATCACATAAATCATGTCTGATTATGTGTCCCAAATATTTCACCTTATGTACTAAGTCCAGAGACTGATTTGCCAGATAAAAGGAAGGAAATGTCCCTTTCTGATCTTCTTTTGTCCTGACAATCATAACAACACTCTTTTTGGGGTTGAATTTAACATCATGCTTCTCTCCATAGTCCGTGCACACTTTAAGCAGCTGCTGCAGCCCTGCACTATATGGGGAAAAAACCACCAAATCATCAGCATACATGAGATGATTAAAAAGCTGATTTCCCACCATGCAACCTGTCCTGCACTCCCTTAACTTAACAGACAGTTCATCCATGTATATGTTGAACAGGATGGGTGACAGTATTCCTCCCTGTCTAACTCCATTTGACACTGAGAAGTGATCAGAAGTAGAGCTCCCCCATCTTATCTTTCTGAACTCATACAAATATCCACACCCTCCCATACGCTCAGATCCTCAGCCTCTGTCAACTTACACATTCCCCCTGCTCGACTTGCCACCATGGGAAGTCGAGCGTTCAGCAGATCTGCACCGTCTCTCTGGAATTCCTTACCGGTTGAACTCAAAAACACCACCTCTCTCCATCACTTCAAAGCTAAGCTCAAAACTCACCTGTTTAAAACTGCCCATTCATTGTGATCACTCTTAGCTTTTACAGTAGTTCTTGATTGATGTTTTTATGTGCTTTGAAATTTCTTGTTTTTAATGTACGGTGACCTTGAGCTTTTAGAAAGGCGCCTTAAATAAAATGTATTATTATTATTATTATTATTATTATTATTAACACACTTGATTTCAATTTGAACTAATAACATTTCTTGTGCATCTACTTGGTGCTAAATGTTTATTACTTACTTATTTTCTATCTTGGCAGCATACACAGCTCCTTTCTGGATGTATACAGCTCTGGTGGTATTTCCTGTCTGGTTGTAGTACAGAACCATTTCTCCCATCAGCACCATTAGCTTATGCAGATCTTGCCATGGCTGTATCACAAAGTAACCTGGGTGGCACACCACTGGCACAAAAACATCCATGGTCTGACCAGGCTGAGGAGTAAAAAAAAACAGGATGACTGTGAAGCTTACAGTTGAATTAGGTGGATGACCTCAGCTGCTTCACCTTTGGAAAGATCCCTAAACTGTTCAATCTGGACATTTTAAACCTTAACACCACTGTAAACAATCAAAAACTAAAAGAAACTTTAAGCTTTCTAAGTTTTAATTATTGTACAGTATTTTCTCACCAAAGATGTGTAAGTGTGTGTGATTTTACAATCTTTGTTAGAGTGCATGTTTAAATGTAAATCAAACACCTGATAAAAGACAAAAAACTAACAAAAAAATGTTGAATGCAGTCAAAAAAAGGATATGTGATTCTTGTGAATGCTAATGAAAACCAAAAGTATTGGTAACAATTTAAATCAGGCCATTACTTCTTTTTCCTCTCAAGTTAAGCAACACTGTACAACCACACACCTGAGGGAGCTCCACTGGAGGTGGTAATGTGGTTAGATCTACATTACTCTCAGGCAGCTGCACTGTGGCCTTGGTTGGGGTGGTCAGGAGTGGGTTGCTCAAAGTCAACTGCTCCACTGGAGGAGTGAGACCTCAAAAACCAGAAAAAGATTTATCAATGTGTTAAAATACAAATTTCCAAAATAAATAAAATTGTTGACTTTTACCAGGAAACATGCCTAAGAATAGATTTCATTCTGGATTCTTTGTATTACCTGCATCCACAATGTTGCTGACTGGACCGTTGCTCTGTGCCACCAGTTTCTGCCACAGCTCCGACTGGGCCAGCTGGTGGTTGATGCTCTTGTGCAGCTCCTGACCATCACCACCAATGAACAGGTGTATGTAGACCACCTTGTCTCCTTTGTATTCTTCCAGTCTCACAATCTAAAATGAAAAAGGGAGCTAACTGATGAAAGATGTGACCATTTGGCATAATTGCTGCTGGTCTTTAATAAGTGGGATTTCACAGCAATTCACTATGAGCTGTGAACTGAATTGGACTTGCTCCTGTTCATTCCTGAGCAGCCAGCCAGTCTGTTTAGTGGTCATAATTAGGGGTGTCTAATTATTGCCTTAACTGCGATTAATTACAGCCATATTTATGTTTTTTAATCACATTAATCTTGTTTTTAGTCTCTTTACTGTTTCTGCATGGGGGCTTCCATTACAGTGGTGTTAGTGTTGGGCTGCTGGCAATGTTTGTGTCACTGAGAAGCCCCTGTGAGGCTGCTTGGAGCCTCATACTTTCAGTAAAGCCTAGCTTCCACTGCAGGGTCCAGTATGGCTCGGGGCAGGTCACTATCTTTGTTCAATATAAAATGCTTTTTCTTTACATTAAACAATGCATCATTTTAATTTACTTCTGACTTTTCTGACTGGCGGCTGTTGGTAGAGTGGCCGGTCTGGCAACCGGAGGGTCGCCGGTTCGATCCCCAGCTCCAGCTGGGTTAGATTGTCGTCGTGTCCTTGGGCAAGACACTTCACCCAACTTACCTGCTGATGGTGGTCAGAGGGACTTGGAAGGGCGCCGGTGCATGGCATCCCCGCCTCTGTCAGAGTGCCCCAGGGCAGCTGAGACTACAATGTAGTTTATCACCACCAGTGTGTGAGTGTGAGAGTGACTGTTCGTGTTGTACAGCGCTTTGGGGAGTGTTCAGCACTCTAGAAAGCACTCTATAAATACAAGCCATTTACCATTTGTCACTACAAGTTACATGACCAGTGCCTCATGGCATCTCGCAATGCGCAGTTGCAAGGTGCCACATTTGACAACATAGACAGAAAGAAAGATGAGTTGGAGCAGCAAATTAAGGAAAAAGATGCTTGTATCACCATGAAAATGCTGTCAGGGTAGTCTAAAGTTTTAGTTTGAGAGTTGTCAGTGACAGAGTTGACTGCGCCACTCATGTAAAAAAAAAAAAAGCAAGTGACTCTGGATGAGAAAACCAACCAAAGATATCTTCTTTCACAATGCATCAAGTGCGAGAAGCAGTTAAGTCACGGGTCACTCAGTAGTTCGGATGTGCAGCCAGGATATACAGTACGTAGGCCTACATGCTTTTTAGAAACAGTCAAAAACATCTGTTGGGGCTGGGAGGGAGTGGGAATAATTTTATTGGGATTGGCATGGGAGGTAATTTTATTTTTCCTTGCTTTCTGGGATTGGGACAAGAAGATTTTTTTTTCCCAATGGGAGTGGTTTGGGAAAGCAAAGAAAATCAACTCCCGTGTCATCCTCTAGTGTAGGTCTGATGTCATGGCACCGTTTAAAGAGCATATATTAAGTTCTTTTTTTTTTTTAATTCTGATAAAACTCTGTCCAAAAATACTATTTGAAATGTTTATTGAGGGTATTTTGTTTTACAATACATTTTTTTAAACCATTTTTCTAGTCCAAAGTGCCCCTTTTTGCAAAGCTTCTAAAAACGCTTTTTTTTTCATATGTGGACCTGTGACGTCACGACCGGGAGCTCCTAGCTAGGTGGCGCTGCTTACAGTGTTGTCAGATGTAGATAAATAAAGTATTTGTAGGGTAATTTAACACTCTGTACGATCAATAATCCCATAAATATGATCATTTGAGCCCTTTGTTGTGTGGAGTTTGTGTAACAGATGCTTGTTTTAATCATTGTGTTAGATTTTTTAAAGCTAAACTACTTTAACATCTCAGACTGGCACCGCTCTAGTCTGCCAGCTGCCTGCTCGCTGTCGGCGATGAGTTGTTAGTTTTAGGTTAGAGCACTCTTTAATCAAGTCGGTGTGAATTCATTTTAATAAAAAATGCTAAATTATTATGTTTATGAATGCCAATCGCCAGTCTGTCAGGACACTGAGTCAACAACGGGACGGCTTCCTTACCGGTACGGTGACTTCTGTTTGGAGACGAAAAACCCCGGCGGTCCTGGTCTAGTCCAGGACTGGATGTGATGGAGTCCCACATACCGACGAAAAACATTCAGTGTGACTCTAAACATGCGCCGTTACTTCGATCCATTCACCGGAACCGCTGTTAGCACGCAGCAGCTAACAAGAGCTAACCGCTGTTAGCATGCAGCAGCTAACAGGAGCTAACGGGGAGACTTGAGTCTCGTTTCCATGCCAGGTTTGGTACGGTTCGTGGTGGGTCGTAGTTCGGTACCGATCAGCGATTTCATGAGAGCATTTCCTTCAGGTGTCTG
>SSNR01000690.1:112283-152350 GCA_006937965.1 Callopanchax toddi | reverse complement strand
CTTCAAAAGCTCTTTGGTCTTGGCCATAGTGGAGTTTGGAGTCTGACTGTTTGAGGCTGTGGACAGGTGTCTTTTATACAGATAATGAGTTCAAACAGGTGCCATTAATACAGGTAACGAGTGGAGGACAGAAAAGCTTCTTAAAGAAGACGTTACAGGTCTGTGAGAGCCAGAGATTTTCCTTGTTTGAAGTGACCAAATACTTATTTTCCACCCTAATTTACAAATAAATTCTTTAAAAATCCTACCATGTGAATTCATGGATTTTTTTTTCCACATTCTGTCTCTCACAGTTGAAGTGTACCTATGATGAAAATTACTGACCTCTGCCATCATTTTAAGTGGGAGAACTTGCACAATCGGTGGCTGACCAAATACTTTTTTGCCCCACTGTATATATATATCTCACATTTATAGAATATAGATGTTTTCACAAATCATGCTGACCTGTGGTGGAATCACAATGAAGTCCTTCAGAAAACGTGGGGGAATCTCTCGAAGGTCAGTGACTTCTACAGTTGCCGGCACCCCCAAGTCAATGAAGAGAATCTCTGTCACTCTATTACCGTGCGTGTTGGTGATCTGGAAAGAAAAAAAAAAAAAACTTAAAATGGATTATCTGCAGAAGGTTTTTATGTCCAAAACATTTCAGTCTTCTATTTATGAAAATTTCAGAGACACTAATTTGTAGCGTTCTGTTCTTACCTCAGCTCTGGTCCACTTCCCTTTGTAGCGAGCTAGACAGTACATGCCACTGAAAGGTCTGGAAACCAGCAAGTCAGATGTCATCTAGTGGAAACGATCACATCAAGATAACCATTAGGTGACTCCAATACCACTTCATTTGGCATTTATACAATGTTGCCAATTCTGAAACATTTCATCAACCCTAATTTACTTTGATTTCATCTGTTTTTAATCATCCAAATTTTTTTCTGAATTTTAAATGCATTTCAATTTAGTTTAGAGCCCCTACTCAGACCCACTGGAAAAAACTTGGACCACACCTTAAATGAATCCAGATTTCTCCACATTGTTTGCTTACAGAGAGAACTGGCAAACTTTGGCACATTAACGTGTGTAAAAATCTTGTTTACCCCAAGTGTAAAGTACACTTCTATATCTTCAAGTAACTTGCTCAGCCTTGCAGTTCCTTGGGAGGGCAGCTGACAGAAAATGGTACCATCTGCATGGACACGTGACACACACACATCGCGATAGACAACATTCACCTACAAGACAGAAAAAAATACTGTTATAGGCTGAAGAACAAAACACTAATGGAGCACCAAAAAAAATCTGATATGAATGTTCTACATATCAGCTTACAGAGAGAGAGTTGTTCATGGTCTTGTCCTGCAGAACTGTCAGACACATGGAGTTAATGTTAACATCTTCTTCTTGTGAAGTATCATAGAGAACTGCCGTGGGAGTTTCATCCTGTTGGCATGGCTGTAATGTTTCCATCAGCAGAATCTTTCCAACTGCCAACTTATCCAGTAAGGACAGCACCAGTGGATGGGAGCTGTATGCATGTAGGCCTGGCAGGACAGAGATAAGACATAGTTTGATCCATAATGCATACAAGTGAAAAAAAGCTTTTTTCATTAATTCTATGCACCTGCAAGTCTGACAGTAGTAGCTTGGAAGGGCAGTGAAAGGAAGTCCTGATGCAGCTCCAGCAGATTAGTCCCACTCGTCTCCACAGAGAAGCCGTAGTCCACATAGAAAACCTGGCAGTCAGAAGAAAGTCTAAATGTGCATTTTGGCCTAAAAACTGATCAGTCAGACCTTCTATATTCATATTACATAATCTTATTATTAAAGCCATTTAATTTTCCTAATGTTAAATTAAAAACAAGTTAAATGTATGTTGTTTTTTGAGTACTAGTTGGTTTTATTTTGAAGAGATGTTAACATGAGAAACAGGCAGAGTGTGAAACAAGGAACCTCCAGTATTTCTGTAGAGTGTCCTCTTTGCTGAAAAACTGTTTAGCAACTAACAGTTACCTTAACTTTGTCTGGATCTGTGACATCCATCACTTGTGCTCTGGTGATTTCTTCTCCATCTTCCCCTCTGACTCCTACCAGCTGACCAACGGCAGGGTTAGACACAAGATGCTGATTGGAGATTTGGCTGTAGAAGGTCTGCATCACGTCTTCCATGGCTTCCTGCGCATTGGAATAGTTCTCACCTACGTACCTAAACAGAGACATTTAAATGGAAAACTTGAAAAATGCAATATTTAGAGGGGATTCAGCTGTAATAATATTGCAAGCACTGCATAATTTATTAAAACTATTACATTAAACGGAGTCAGGATTTATTTTCATTTTAAAATCCCACATCTTTCCAGACTTGAGAATTTTAACATGTGTAGGTAAAACAAAAATATTTTAATTACTATTATGATTAAAATAAATATAAATGTATGCATGATTGGCAAGCTGCCTTTTGACTGCCAATTTCCAATTGGCTATTTTGTTTTAGAAATTTTGTTTTTGGTTGGATTGGGGAAAAGAGGTTAGGAAACTGAAATGCTTTTCCATACTGAATTCTTTGATTCCATAACTATAGAAACCTCAAACAACAATTAGTTTTTTATCCACACTTTTAATGATTGTGTAAAAACCCTGAAGTATGAAGAATGCTGTTCTCTGAACGTATCACACCTTATAGTGACTGCATTACAGCTCTTGGCCTCAGTAACCAGAACTGAAGGAAACTGTTCGGAGGGAAGAGCCAGACACGGAGGAACCACAGAACCTACAACCTCCAAACCTGAAGCGAGGGGGTTGCGTCTGCACTGCTGGTTGTCTTCTTTGTCTGTGCAGTCCATGTCTACTTGGTCCAAGTTGTACAAAATTGCCTGAACAAAAGGAGAAATCATCATCAAAAGGAACACAAATTTTTACTCATTAAGCAAAATGAAAACAAAAACTGGGCACCATCAGTGAGGATACTGCAATTTTCAGTCATTTTACCCCAGAGTTTATGACTTCAATTAAGGCCTATTCATACTCTGCAAGAAGAAAGAAATTTGTTCTTGCTGGGGGTTTCAGAGAACAAGAAAAAAAAGTTTGTTTCGGCAGGGATCATTCACACTCCCTGAGAACTCAGCTGCCGAACTCTTTCAGCGATGTGTCATACAGGTGTGCCTGTGTGTGTGGAGGGGAACGGGTGTGTGTGTGTGTGTGTGCAGATTAAACGATTCCTCCTCAGGTCCGTCTGCACAAAGCAGCACAGCAGGCGCCGGAGAAAAAGTTACAACGTACAACGTCAACCACTACCCGCACTAACCACATTCACTCCCTTTCTGACTAATCACAGCAGTTGTTCTCGGAGGCCGTGCCGAAAAAAGTTCGGCTCAGCTGATGTATACAAGAACAAGCTGTTAGCGCTGCTGAACTGCATCTGCGAGCACAAAATGACAATTTTGTTCTTGCAGAACCCCAGTGAGAACAAAGCTCTTTCTTCTTGTGGAGTATGAATTGGTCTTTACTCCATTACAAGGAATCCTTCTCTTACCTTCTTTTTGTTCTGTGGCAACGGGTACTCTACAGTACATATGTCAAACAAGAGAGACAGGTTATCCAGAATCTGTTCAGGGAATGGCATCTTGTACATGTCCATAAACAGTTTGGGCAAAGCATGGGCCCATACGCCTTGACTATACTTGGACAGCAGCTCCTTTATTTTCTGGCGTACCTCAGCAGAAACAGCAGAACTAGTAGGTGAAGGAAAAGGACTTTTCAAGGGAGAGAAAAAATCATCAGGCTGGGGTGAGGAAACAACAGCTGAACTGTTGACTGAGCCAGGAAATGCCCAAGTGGGGGCTAAAGGCGGAGTGTTTCGATTGTGGGCAACCATGGGCACAGTGGGACTTTTTTCACAATGATTGTTGGATTTGACTACATTCTGGAGCAGTTGGGGGTTGTGTGCAGGGTTTTGTAATGTGACTGAAGGCGGCAGTCTGTCTGGAGCAAAAGGTTCTGGAGGGAAAATGAAGGTGGGCTTAGCCAAGGGGATTGCTGGAGGATCTCTAGTTTTAGGAACAGCAAAGGGAGAGAAAGTTGTAGAAATATGTTTAGGGGCTGAGGGCTGAGATGAGACTGGTATTGAATCCACGTGTGATACTGGAGATGAGTTAGCGTTGTTTAAGGGGCTGGTAAGGGGCTTTAAAGGAAGAGCCGGGTAGATGAGTCTGTCAGCTCGGTTGGCAATAAAAGGCTTCTCCACCTATGGAAAGCAGAAAAGAAACAAACAAGAACAAATGGCTTGAAATTAAGTTGTTTATCATGATAATAGAAAGTCCTAAAATATTTAATTTGAAACATATGTAAATAAGGTTTATTCTGCCTGTAATAATTTTAGATTTCCAAACTGATGTGCAAGCGACTCACTGAACAGATGAGTGGCCACTTCTCCAGATCTAGGAGGGCCTGAGGGTGGAGCGTCTGATCAAACATTTTACTGTAGACCTCTGGAAGTTTGGACATCCACACTCCATTGGAGTACTTTTTCAGGAGCTGCTTTACTCTGCTCTGTACCAACTCCACATCATACTGACTAATCTGCATGGAGAGATGGAATATAATTAACACTTCAGCTGCAACTATCTACAAATGTTATAGGACATAAAAACGTGTTAAATGATTTAAATTGGTTAACATCTAAAAAAAAAAAAAAAAAAGACCATGACAGAAAACAACTGAGGTGTGACATCATACTAGTGACATTGGCATTTATTTATTCTCTAATAGACGTCTAATTATTCACCACTAAACATTAAACAAGCTAAAAAAATAAAATAAAAAAAGACCGTGAATGCATATAAAGGTCTGTACCTGGGATTCAGAGGCTGTGTCAGGAGGACTGTCTGAGAAATATAGCCCAAAAAAAAAAAAAAGGTTAGCAAGTTGAATCAGACCACGTCAGCACGTTCACTTAGCTCAAATAAAGTCAAAATCATTGTTTTCTTTGACCACCGTAACCCTGTTTTATCTGTCAGCTGGAAAAAAGTGCACTTTGATCAAATATTGATAAAAATTGATCAAACCCGTGGCCCTGCCCCTTCCAGTACTGTATTGAGAAACCAAAAATGATCAAATCAGATGACTAAACAACCACACATAACTATATATGCATACAAACTATACTATTGTTCATAGCGTTTTCTAAAACTCAAACAGTATGCAAACTACAGTAAAACAAATTGTACACATTTCTCAGCACACTCACACTTTGAACAAATCTACACTAATTTAAATGAGCAAATGTTATTTTTGAAATTACACTGACATATAGGGCTGCACAATATATCAAAAATTTATCGTCATGGTGATAACAGGACGTGCGATAGGCCCATCGCAAAAGATGTCAAAAACGGCGATAAATGCAGAGTTAAAATGTTTCCATATTTTCTATAAATCAACTCTTTATAAGCTAATATGGAAGTATTTGACCAATCAAATGTAGCCCTTCCCATATGTGACCAATCAGATGGCTCCGTTTACGTTATGCGCCCGCCCCCTAAGTAACTTGTTTGATGCTACCCAAGTTAGCTTTGCATCGCAATTACTGAGAGCAAAACAAGTCGGCGACGACCTTGTGGTTAAAACAATATCACGTCTCTTATTTGGAGACACTTTGGTTACAAGAAAGACGAAGTTCTACTAACACGTACTCTGCAGGACAACCGTGGAGGGGTGGGGGTGTACGTGCGGCGTGTGCTTGCTTTTGTGTGTGTGTGCATGCTAGCGTGTGCTCCTGCATCTGTGTGAGAGTGCTTGTGTGGCTGCATGTGCTTGTGTGCGTGCTTGCAAGTGTGTGTGTGCTTGCAATAATAAGGAGTTTAGAAAATGGATTACAAGAGGAGTGATATTTTTACTCTAAAATGGATTAAAGGTAAGACTAAATTTATGATTCTGACTTCATGACGTCGTTTTCCCCATTTCTTCAGCAGCTGATTCAGTGAGTTGTAGTGATGAAACACACTACAACTCATAATTTGGGCTTTAATTTAAATGGTGGCTTGTGTGGATAGGAATCATATTGCATTGTAGCTGCTGTGTTTTTCTCTGTGTGTGTATTTAGTGTCATTTTAATTTTTATTTAGCTGCTTAAAGGGGTGGTTTTGTCAGAATCCATTTTTTTCAGGTTTTCATAGTTTCTAATAGGTCCCCCTGAGCCTGTCATGTAGGCCTCCTCCCTCTGTGTGTGTATGCGTTTAAGCCGTGCAGACCACGCTGCGCGATTCCCCCCCGCCCCCCGGAGGGGAGAGCGTGTGAGACACACAGCAAGGGTTGAAAAAGAGGAGGAATGGTGAGGAAATGAGTGATAGCAGGAAGCAGGCTCCCGCAAAGCTGTTTTTAGCTCTTGTTTGTTACCTGGAAGTTTACCTTTTTCACACTTTCCAAAGTATCGGGACATGTCTGAATAAGGGGGCGGAGTATCATCCAATCAGAAGCGAGTGCTGTGCATATCATGAATACTAATGAGAATCCTGCTGTTTCAAATTCAGGTGTCAGATGGGAAACTTCTAAAGCTTATATTATAAGTATCAAGGCTTCTTTCTTTATAAAAAAATTACACAGATAGCATTGAATTACACTAGAGAACAATGCAAAACTATAAAATAACCCAGAAAACCACACCTTTGAATTGGGTCCTGTTGAGGTAGAAAACATTGTTTTTATAGATCAGATGAGCTTTTTCCCATTAAAGGGCCCATGGCACGATATTTAAATCAATTTATATTAAACAGATTTAATCTTTGATGCCTCTAGATTAGCGTTGCACCCATTATAACTCAAAGTACGCTGTAATTATTAATTATTTCCTAACGAGCAACTCAGAGATCAGAAGAATGCGCCGCCTTCCGGTTCTGCTGGGTTTCTCCTTTTTTGGCAGCCTGACACTTCGGCTGCAGTAGGGGGCAGTGCCGTTGCGTGAAAGTGAAACAAAACACTTCCTAAAAGAAAAAGAGAAACACGAGAGGATAACTCTGTATCTGTGCTGCACTGTCTATGGTCAATGGCGGCAGCAGCACTGGCGTTCTCCTCGCTCCAGGTGTCGTGAACGTGCATGTGGGTGGAGAATTAGACCATATAAGCAAGTCCGGATCGCCATGACCTCATAGCGGGCTAGGAGTGAAAGGAAAAAAAAAAAAAAAACGGTTTGAAACCTACTGGTGGAGGAGGTCTGAAATCTTGAAAATTCTCACTAGCTGTACTAGGAGACAGAAAGATGCCATTCTTTCTGGCATGTTTAAGGTGAGAACTCAACATTGCAACATGATAGATAAGTCAGAAAACATGGAAAACCATGCAATGGGTCCTTTAAGTGGATATGCAGCATGACTATATTAGTAAAGTTTTAGCACGTCTTTGGAATGAATTTGTTGCTGGATGTGCTGCGGTGTCCAGTACCTGGACTACAAGGGGAAAACAGGTTTGTTTATATACCGCATGTGATATCGTCATCGCAATATTAAGCACTGTTATCGCACATCACAGTTTTTCCTAATATTGTGCAGCCCTACTGACATATAAACATGTTTGATGATATTTCTTGTTATTGTTTTCATTATAAGCACTTTGTCAGTGTGTTAAAAAATGATAAGTACTAATTTTGATTTTTAGATACTGCAGCTGAATTTTTATGCTGGTGCTACAACTTGTTGTTCTGTGCTACAAAACCTGCAACCTCTGTAGCACCAGTGCTATGAGCTAAAAAAGTTGACGTACAGCCCTGAGTAAACATGGTGATTCTCGTATGCCAGATCCACAGCGCTCCCTACTGCTAAAAAGGATGTACTAATTTAAACATTTGAAAAAAATTTTAAGATAAAATTCTGTCAGTCTTCTGCATGAATTCACTCATCTTAACCGCTACAATTCTTACAACTCCAATTAATTTCAGACCTAAAGAAAGTTTTAATACCGACATGGATGAAAAATTAAGTTCTCACCTCTGAAATTCTTGTAGGCAGAGTTTGTCAAACATGTCTCTTTCCTGTTGAAACAACAGTCTTAAATGCTGCATGCATTTTTTAGAGCTACAAGTCTAAAATAACATCGCCATACAAAATAAAAAGATCTATGCTTTGCCTACCTGTTAGGTATGACAGTCTGATTTACTGCTGGCTGAAATGGATGTCTGTGTTCAATAGGAGTGGATTGTACTCCCAGTTTTCTGGAGAATTGGGGAAAAAACACCCATATTTAGTCCATTTATTCAAATTTGCACTCAAGACCCAAAATAGGTTAAAAAGGGGAAAAAATTTTATTACAGAAAACAACCACAATCTGGAAAAATTTGAAAATGCAATACTGATTAATATTTCTACTAAAACTACCTCTAATAATAAATCCCAACATTCTCTACCTATAATCTCCTGAGGCACTCCCTTTATTGACAAAATTGAAATGAGGAAAATTTGCCGTCCAGTTAGAATTCCTTCCAGGTGATGGCTGGCGTAGAGAGAACCTTGGGGTCACTAAAGAACAAAAAGCGTGAGAACAAGTCATTTAAAGAGCAAAGAGAAAGGAACAAAAGGCTGAACAAGTGAGTGAAATTCATGTTCACACCTCTCATTTAAAATAAAATCCTTCATGCACTCTATGCATGTTTACTTAAACCGTTTTAGGGAAAAAAAAAAAGTTTTTTTTACTTATTACAGGCTCTTAATTTACTGAAAAAAAGTTCTTCATATCCAATAAAATAGTGACCAAAACAGGAGATCTTTATTTATTTTTTTTACTTTAACCAAACATGAGCAGTAAAAACCACCATACCATTAAGCATGTAGGGGCTGGAAGATTTGTATCTCATCTTGCAGTTCACGAACTGGGAGCTACCAGATTTCTTGGAGCTCTTCTGTTTAGTAACCAACTCAGCAATGTGAGCGGTTTCTTCACACACTGAAGCAAAGCATCTTAGCTACGAGACAGAGTCATTTTATTATAAAACACATACATTACCAGGTAAACATCAGAAAAACAGCTAAAAGGGTTTTTGGCAGAATTTTCTTAACATTAAGTTTTCTGTTTCAGAATTAGGGCTGGGTACCGAAACTCTGTAGTTCTTTGGTACAGACTGAAATCATTCGGTAGGTAGTAGTACAGAAAATTTTTTTAATTTTTTTTTGGTACCAAGTTTTGGTACTTTTACAATAAAATGTCCCAATAAATGCACCACTCCAGCCCCGCTCTGATCTGCGCACACACACACAGGCTGAGTGACACGGCCCCTCTCCCCTCCTCTCAACAGTTACTGCAAAAAAAAAAAAAAGGCAGACCCGAGTTCTCTGGTGTTTCAACAAAACAACGGAGGTGTGGGAGGGAGAGGATGGGTCGGGAATCGAGATGCTCTAGTTTGGATCCTGCCCCGGCGAGTCGCGACCCAAGTCCAGATAAACGGAGGGAGGCAAGGCGAGATATTCCTCGTGTTTAAACACTCTCGTTGGTACCGGCTGGGCCGTCAGAACGGCAGAATAAAAGACCAGACCCGAACACTGTGTTTGGTCACAGTAAGCCCGCAGCACTGTTTTCTCCTGCTGAGAGGCAGCAGCGTCAGAGCTGCAACCGACCTCCTCAGGAGGATGCAGAACACAATGCACTGTAATTGTTTAAAAGGCATGTAAAACTGCATTTAAAAAATCCACGAGGCCACAAGATATACTTGTTTTATTTAGGAGCATTTACTTTTTATTAGAGACCATAGGCTCTGTTGTCAGCAGAGATGTGTGGAGGGTTTTCCTCCACTGATCAGTTTTTCCTGTGACCCCCATCCTGGCACCTCCAGAGTAATACTAGTTTCTGGTCAACCTGAATCCGTGTACTCTTTATTAGCAAAAAGGGAATAACGAAATAATGAAAACGGATCCGTTTTCCCATATTTCCAATTTTGTTTTTCATAACAAAAACCAAATAATTGTTAAATCTGGTTATTTAGTTTCAGAAACAAAAAAATGAAAGAAAGAGTACATGGATTGTAAGACAGCGTTAGTTAACAGAAAGTTCCCGAGGTAAGGGATAAATAAATTAAAATAATAAATGCATAAATATGCCATAAAACGGTGTTTGTTTTTTGTTTTTTTTTTGTTTGATTAAAAAAAACTTTAAGTACTTGTTATTTTCTCTAAGAATTATACATATAGGTATCGAAAAAAGTATCGTTAAGGTACCGGTATCAAAAACCAGGTATCGTTAAAGTAGTAGTATCGAAAAATATTTAACGATACCCAGCCCTATTCAGAATTATGAGACCACTCAAATCTAACGGAAACAGTGCATTGTGGGTGCAACAGATAAAACATAATTATGAACCAAGCTGCATAAATAAGCTGCATGAGAATTAAAAACAGTCATAACCAACGCCAGTACTCACCTGACCCATTCGATACTCCAGCCTCACCACGGAGGGAATGCTTCTGAGGTAGTCCTCCAGCGTTGAGAAGCCCAGCTTCTTCAGTGGGATGTTTTCTCCACACAGTGAATGGTACTCTGAAGGGAGGCTGGCAATAGGAACGCCCAACTTGCTGGACTGGAGGACAGACCTCAACATTTTCTTTACGGACTCGCTATCGGACATCTTGGTAGCCAAAGACTGACACAAAAACACAACAGTTACCAACATTAGTTTTAAGGATTTTAAATTACATCATCCACAGATTAGCACTGGCCTATAAGATTGATTGTTGATAATCTATAAGGTTTAAGTATCCTTAAAGGCTGTTTTAAAATAGGCTGTTCTGTACTGTAAACCTTCTTAGCAGAATGAATGCAGTCAAGATGGACTTGCTGCTGCAGGAAGAACACCCTGTAGATAAAAGGGAGCTGATGTTCAGGTCCTGAGTTTGGGACATGAAAAGTGTGATGGCAAAGAAGGGGCTGAGTTCCTCCTGAAATTTACCAACATCTCCACTGTATTTGGAGCATTGAGCTCCTGGATGTTCTGGCTACAGTCCACCAGGTGGTCGCCCTCCCATGTGTTCGCTGATTCATCCCTATCGGAGATGAGAGTGGTGTTATCCATGTACTTTAGGAGCTTGACCGACTGAGGGGTGGAGATGCAGCTGTTTGCATACAAGGAAAAAACGGCTAAAAAAAAAAAAAAAAAGAACACAGCATTGGGAGCAACCAAAGCTGACGAATCAGAGAAAAACCTCCCCAGCTTCACCTACTTTCTGCTGATCAGGGAATTGGTGATCAGGAATGCTCAGTGTTGAAAGCTTGTTTTGAAGCAGGGCTGGAACCACTGTGTTGAACACTGAGCTGGAATCCACAAACAGGATCTTTGCATACATTCAGTCCAGGTGCTGCATGATGTAGTGGAGGCAGGGCGATGTTTATTGCACTCTGACCTGTTGGGTCTGTAGGCAAACAGTAGGGTCCAGAAGGGGGTCAGTGATGGACTTCAAGTGGAACAGAACCAGGTGTTCATATACCTTTTTTACTACATTGGCTAAAGCAACAGGTCTGTAGTCATTTAGTCATGTGTCTCTTGGTATTTTAAGGACTGAGATGATGGTGCAGTTCTTGAACAAAGGAGATGGTGATTGACTTTCAGAGAAACGTTTCACACATTGGTGAACATTCAGGGTTCAGAGATTGAATCCTTTAGGTATGGAATCCCAAAGTGCTCAAAATTAAATAAATAAATACATTATGAAATAAATAACTACATAAATAAATACTGGACAATTATGTAATCTGACAATGAAATTGTGAAATAACAATGTTATGTAAATTCTAAGCTCATTATTATGAAATATTTTTCATTATTCTATTAAAACGTATTTATTTATATACAACTTTATTTCAGAGATCATTTTTTCATAATAATTCAACTTATTGAGGCATTTTTATTTCATTCTTTCAGTTTTTATTACATAATGCTCTTTTGAAAAGTCAGCTTTTATTTCATAATAGTGTGTTTTTTTTCATGGCTGATTTATTTCATAATGATACTTTTCAACTGAATGACTTCGCCTGTCAATCAAGACAACCAGGATGAAGCCCGTTTGTTATTGGCTGCTCATTCAGTCAGACATAAGCAATCGTATCAGGACTGAGTGTTGTCTACTCAGCGACTTTGTCGCTGTTCCTAGACTTTACGACCCTCCTCAGTGACTTTTTTCCCCAAAAAGTGCCTAGCCACAAACCTAGAGACACATCTGACGATCTTTAGCTGCTTTTTGTTTTAACTTTTCAGTCGATATTGCTGGTTGAGTTGCAAAACTCAGCTTGCTGCTACTTATTCAGTGGCAGTCGAGAGCATAGACATATATATACATAGATGCCTTATTAGGCCCTCGAGAATGATCCAGCGCTTAATTAGGCGTCTACGTTTATATATCTATGCCGGTTGGACCCAAACAGAGGTTGTGGACGTGAGCTCTGTGTGACCACCACCTGACTGCACTGGCACTAATGGTACGAGAGATGGAAATGGAGTCAGCAAAAATAGAAACCCTGTTGAATTCTGCTGAAGTTGAACTCGAAGAAAAGGATGTGAAGTGGCCTTATTTAAGAGTCCATTTCTTTGGAGGAGTTAGAGCAGCTTTATCGCCATCACCGGCATGTTTTGTGTCAGCTGAAGGCTGGAATACACCGGATACCTCAGCGATGCGCCACCTTTTGGCTGCGGTGTTGGCGAGTCTTGTACTCATACAAGACGCATTCCTGACACAGCGCGCCGTAGCATGCTGCTTAAAAAAATAGCGCGATAGTCACAACATCACGCAGGAATTGAAAACTGGAAGCGGGAAGTGAATTCTTTGTTTATATGTGATCAGAGCTGCCGTCCTGTGTTGTGGGAATCCAATTCTAATTCTTTCAAAATGGGTAAGTAAGTTATTTAATGGAGCTGTTGTTTATGTGTGCCGTAATGTTTGTGGTGGTTTATTTCTGTGTGCCGTAATAGGAGCCGTTCTGCGTCGTAACGTTGGTGTCATATTAATGCCGGTGTCAGAAAGTACTCAACATGTTGTGACACACACGCACAGCTGCGACTGGCGCTCCGTTTTAAACTGGTGCGAATCTTTAACGAGCTGGCGGCGTCTCGCGTGTCTGGGACGCGTTGTGGCGAGCTCTGTGTGAGTGATCTGATGGACTAGAATGGTTTTAAATCAAAATAACGCCGCAGCCACGACGTGGCGTGTCGCCGACGTGTCTGGTGTATTCTAGCCTTGAGAGAGAAATCTGTCCAGGTAAGGTCATTTTGTTTATTCTACAGGTTTTCAGGAATTACATGTTAACTTTAGCTGGTTTCATGGATAATTTCAGGGACTGAATGACTCGTGGTCAAATGTACGTGATTACTATATTAATTTGTAATATATAATAAATATCAAGTACATTTTATTTGAATTCAGAATAAAGTAGAACATGTTCTAATATTTAACCAGACCATTCCCTTGTCCTGCAGGATTAACCTGAGTGTCTTCTCTTTGCATAATTCTGGATCCTTTTAGTGAGGAGACAGCCATGAACTGAGCAGACATATAAACCCTGTTGATGGACGATGTAGTGGACAGCAAGAGGAACCGGCCCAAAGCCCTCTCTGATGACCGCCTGGCTTGTATGATGTTCCACTCATGGACCAGAGATCAGCAATACGTCTCAGCTGCAGCTCTCCATCATATCTGATCTTTCTTCACCAGATCCAGCAACACTGACAGAAACTTCCTTTCTGTTCCATTTAAAGTTTTAAGAAATGATCCAGGAAGAGTTACTCTGGTTCATGCTCTAAATAACTGGACATGATTTATTTTCCTTCTGTAAATAATGTTATATTATAAATATTTTTGTCTAATTGTTTTATGCAGCTGCACTGGCTTCCAGTAAATTCTAGAATCCACTACAAGATCCTTGTCCAGAGCCCTGAATGGTCAGACTCCGGCTTACGTTACTTCTCATCTAAAACCTTACACTCCATCCAGATCCCTCAGGTCCTCTGACCAGTGTCTACTCTCAGTCCCAAAAACCAGACTGAGAACCAAAGGAGACAGAGCCTTTTCATCTGTGGCTCCAAGGCTCTGGAACTCACTTCCATTCTCACTGAAGTCTGTGGACTCATTTAAGAAAAAGTTAAAAACTCATCTGTTCAAATCCGCCTTTGTTTAACTTGTTGTACTTGTATCATGTTTTCTCATCTTTTACTAATTTATTCACATCTGTTATTTTGTACAAATGTTTTCTCTTGTTAAGCGCTTTGTGATTTGTATCTTGAAAGGCGCTCTATAAATACATTTTTACTTACTGTTTATTTTCTCTTCATGCATCAGTCATTTATAATTTTCCAACTTAGCTGTATATTAATAAGTATTAAAAACAACTGCAAATAATACAACTGTTAATACATTCAGTTAACATCAATAAAAATGTATTTTAATCCATAAAACTAACAAACTTCCTTTGGGACAAATCCCCACATCAGTAAACAGCTGATCAGAAATCAGTATTCACAAAAAAATGAACAAATACTTTTAGGAAACTTACATTTATTAACATGTGCAGTTAAATATTATATTCTTCATTACATTATAAGGTCTTCATTACTGCTGACCCACCTTCTCCAGAGTGATCCTGAAAACACAGAAAATGAGAGAGAACATGACACTGTTAATCCTGAATGTAAAGCTAGTTTTTATAGCAGAACAGAGGAACTGGTGTATATGGATTCTGGTTCCTCCAGGAGACAGTGCACGGAGTTTTAGCTCCAGTAATGGGGTCAACTTTTTCTCCTCATAGATTTATAAAGGTTGTATTCTGTTCTTTGGTCTCTAAAATGTAACAAACAGCTTGATTAGCAAAAACCGAGTTAGCTTAGCCGCGCTACATGAAAACCTACAGGACTGGCCATGTAAACTCATTGATAATAATTTATCTTGTGATTTTTGAAAGAAAAATATATTAAAAACAAACGGGAAAGGCCTAACAACACAACCACTTCAAGCTTATAATTTTTGAACGGCCAGATTTTAATATACTTACTGTTAAAAATGTAATCTTCTGTCACTCTCTTGCTGGCTTCGGCTGCCATTGTTTTCTCCCGGTGAGCCGAGCTGATCCAGGAAAACTAAACGATGTTTAAGGATTAGCCCATAGGTGTGCAGGCCACACCCACTGTCCTGATTGACAGGCAAAGTCATTCTGCTGAAATGTCTCATTATGAAATAAATCAGCCATGGGGAAAAACACTATTATGAAATAAAAGCTGACTTTGTTAAAGGACATTATGTAATAAAAACTGAAAGAATTAAATAAAAATGCCTCAATAATAAGTTGAATTATTATGAAAAAAATGATCTCTGCAATAAAGTTTTATATAAATAAATATGTTTTAATAGAATAATGAAAAATATTTCATAATAATGAGCTTAGAATTTACATAACATTATGTTATTTCACAATTTCATTGTCAGATTACATAATTGTCCAGTATTTATTTATGTAGTTATTTATTTCATAATGTATTATTTATTTATTTAATTTTGAGCACTTTGGAATTCCATACTTAGGTACCCGAGTGTCCATTTCAGCAATAAACCGAACTTGTCCCACAAAACAGATGCTCAGTATAAGAAGGGCCAAAGCTGTCTCCAACTCCTGAGGAGGATGAGGTCCTTCGGAGTGAGCACCCATCTGCAGAAAACCTTTTACCACTCTGTTGTTGGCTCTACAATCCACTATGCTGTGGTCCGCTGGCAGCAGGCTGCTCCGATCATGACAGGAAGAAATTTGAACAAGTTGGTTAGGAGAGCCTATTTGGTCCCTGGCTGCCCACTGGACCCTGGAGGAGGTGGGTGAGAGAATGATGCTGGCAAAGCTGGCCTCCAATTTGGACAACTACTCTCACCCACTGCACCTGCCGGTGATGGCTCTGCACAGCTTCTTCAGTGGCAGATTAAAACATTTATAATGTAAAACAGAGCGTGAAAGCAGATCATCTATTCCCACAGCTGTACAACTCCACGACTTAGTTTCATAAGGGATGAGCGAGTACAGCATTATCTGTATCTGTATAACCATCTAAATTATCTGTATCCGTATCTGTACTCTGAGTGGGCGGTGCCTAAACCGGAAGCGGACGGGGCTTGCCCCGGAAGTGGGTGTGGTTTGCCCTGAAGTGGGCGTGGCTTACATGGGTACATTATTTTAAGTCTGAAATTGATATGGATTGATCAGAATTAGCTATATGTATTGTTTATTTGAAAACTATTTACAGAGCAGCCTCAGAATTGAGATTCAATGTTTTTGATCAAAATATTAAAGGCTGGGTTTTTCCAACCTTTTTGGAGCCAAGGTACACTTTATCATTGGAAAAAATCACCACAGGGCGATTTGCACAAACCCACCCAACACTCACCAGACCATTTGAAATCTGAGCTCATTGATGTTTGATAAAATTAGCAGGTTGAATTTGGTCCAATCAAACATTTTAACACTAAAGCAAATTTATCTGTCAGGACTGCAGCTGTTTACTAAGGCTCACCCTGTTTTAATAGTTTTACTGTAAACTCTCATCTGTCCACCTGACAATAAAGGATTAGATTTAGTTTACAGGTGACCTGATTAAAGCATCAACTGTATTTTTACATCAACTTCAAACTGATTTTTTCACCTGTCAAAAAGTGATTGTAGCATCCAGTTTATCTGTAATGGATTAAATCTGCCTCAAAATGACTATTTCTCTACTGTTTATTTTACAGCATGCAGGACTCTGTCATCATGTTTTAGTAAAACTACTTTTGGGGTATTTACAGTAGTATTTAATATGAGCCTCTGAAAACAACTGTAACCCTCTGATAAAGTCACTGACAGATACATGCGTTTTTAGTGTTGATGTTTGATTTGTTGCATTTTAAGCTGTCAGTTTATGCTGGGAAACACAGCTGTGACGCGCGCTCCCGTTCACTTTATTATAATGAGAGGCGCGAGCCCCGCAGAGTTTACAGGACGGACGCGTGATCAGATAACGGGACCTTTGTCCCTCAGCCAAAGAGAGGAGGAGTGACTGGAGAAAAAAAATCGAGTTAAGCTGACGGGTTTTTACACCGACCTTTTTTTTTTCCAAATGCTCATCACGCAGGATGAAAGATCCTGTGTGATGCCCGCTGATCTGGGGACACTGGGCCCCCAGATCAGCGGGCCCGCTGATCTGGGGACACTGGGCCCCCAGATCAGCGGGCCCGCTGATCTGGTTTTATGGACCGGTCAGATCAAAGTATGAGTTTTAAAAAGTCTGGACCAACGCTAGTCCACCAGGAAACGCTCGGGTTCACCAGAGCCAGTCTGGTTGACGCAGAGCCGCAGCGATCGCCTGTCCCCCCGCCTCCTGCTCCTCCTCCTCCAAGCCGAACCAACTCCGAACCACACACTAGTTCGGCCCATTTCAGGAGGCCCTGCAGGTCCCGAGCTTGTCGCGGGCTGCAGTATCTTCTCATGGGCACCGCGCGTCTGCTCAGATACGCGCGGCGCACACTACACCTGGCCCTGGTCCAGGTGCGCATCTCCTTAGGCGCTCTGTGTGATTGCCGGGCAGAGAGCGCGAACAGAGGACAGTCAGACAGTTACCCAATCAGAGGACAGTCAGACAGTTACCCAATCAGAGGACAGTCAGACAGTTACCCAATCAGGATTTTCCTTCAGCCCGAGCACAGATAATAACGTGTTTCACTCGGATGATGCTCGTATTCGGAAAATATGCATTATCCGTACAGATACTCGTCTGAAACGGATATCCGGCTCATCCCTAATATATATATATATATATATATATATATATATATATATATATATATATATATATATATATATATAAGTATCAGTATCATATATATATAAATCAGTACATTTTGGTGGAGCTTTGTAAATTCACTTTTGTGTATATATTTTTTTCTATTAGTCTGTCTTTATTTGCTTTTGTTATTTTGTGTATGCTGCTGTGACAAGTGAATGTCCTAACTGTGGGATCAATAAAGTAATTCAATTCAATGATGCAGGCTGGGACATGACATGTGATATCAGAACAATGCTTCAGAGCGGGTGGGGCGGCAGTCTGGTTCAGTTGTTTTGGGGATGAGAGGCGCCATTTCGGCGGGACGGGGATGGGGGCTTGTTGAGGGAAATGTGAATTGGCCTTTCTCAACTGTGATAGTGTGTGTGTGACATAGGGTAGGTGCTGTGAATAAGGTGACAAGGAATTTAATTCTTCTGAAATGGAAAAGTCATTTACAAGTCTCCAGTTGTTGGTGGGGAGAGGAGCCTTTGGGCTTGTTGGGTGATTTGTCTGAGGTCCCTCCAGCCAGATGCAAAGTTATTAGCTGTGAGCTGCTGGCCGCACATTTACAAACTTAACATGAATGTAATCGGTCAGCGTCACAAACACTAATGAGCGGCACGTAAACAACCTTAAACTAGACCAAACTTTGGTCACATTCCTTTAACTGCCATGCGGGACTAGTTGCACTGGCTGTTTTAATGTTTAGCATTTGAACAATGCATTGTTAGCTAATAGCTAGCACATGCTAGTTTGAAGCAAACGGCGTAATTACCTCACTTTTGGACTAAAATTGATGTCTCTTTACCCATCCAAAACCTTTTTGCACCACGAAAATAACCATGTTAAAATTTCGCGAAAGACTGATACGTGTAAATTAGAAACATACCTGTTTCACTTGCAAGCGACTAAGCCAACGTTGTTTCACTCTTCTCTCGACAAACACTCGCCAGAACTGAGAGGCGAGTTCACGCCCAGGTAGAAATTCAAAATGGCAGCGCCTCCTATTTCCGGAATTTTAGCCAATTGCAGACTGCTTTATTTTATAATACATTTGTAGTATAATCGGTTAGCCAATCATATAAACCGCAGACTTTTCTTAATCTTACACGTTTTGTATAACGAGGGATGGTGCGTTGCTATTTTAAATTTATGCTTTAAATGTTGCCTTCAGGTGTTGTCGGATTTTTTTACATCAAGTTAAACGCTTAAAACTTTTTTCAGTAGCTATAACGGGTATGTGGAAAATATAAAGAGATAATTCAGCATAATTTCCTCTTTAGTTTACATCAGTATCACTGTTATGGTAATTCAATAACAATTCATCATACGTAGTAGTTAGTTCACATCATTTTAATAAGATAAACATAATAAAAAATTCTCCGACCATTATGTGGCACAGCTTCACAAGAATATATATTGCATTTCACATTTTCATTAAAAAACAAGCTAACTCATGTACATTGACCACTTCACTTATAAACAAACAATCATTAAAATGTAAATTCTGTCATTGCTACCCTGAAAAGGTGACAAATGAAATGCAAAGACATTATCCAAACACATTTTCCCACAACAAATGTCTAAATGTTCCATATTCCTCCACGTTGAGAACACTTTCTAATTTTCTTCTGGTGTGACTGCTGGGGCCTGGGGTGCTGACTGGTGGCTCTGTGTTTTTGATGCCATGACCCAAGCCCTCACCACTGTTTCTGTCTGGTTAGATGATGATGATGATGATGGGTAGAGATTGTGTTTTCTGAGTAGGATCAGAGAAGGGTTCTTTAGTAGTGTGTAAGACAACGCCCAGCGCCTCCTGGACCGGCTGTTCATTGATGATGCTGGAAAGTTAAATGTGAAGATGAAACAAAAGCAGGATAAAGTTTAAATACCATAGATGTGCAAGGTTATAGATGTATTCTGAATTATACAGAGGCCTTCTAACCTGATAGAATATCATCAAATGACGAGTATGTGGTTGCATTGTGTCTTTCCAGTGTATTGGAGATTAGCAGCTGGCAGAAACACACCATGACTGGGTTGTTGTGGTAATGGTCTGCAAAGATCATCCCAATCCATGTGCTGTAGCCTGGAAGTGATCCACAAAGTATGTCAGTAACATGTTGAAAAAGATCAATCTTTTTAATTTCCTACTGTCAAAATATCAGCTGATTAGTTTATATAATTAATTTATTATAAAATACTAGATTATTATAAATAAACAAACCTTTAATCCCCCCTAAAGTCAGAGTATCTTTTTTAATTTTGTGTAAAATGCTGCCATCTTGTGGTAGATGTAGATTACAACAAGTATCAAAACCCTCCCAAGTCCCATCCATAATACAAATATTTTAAAAACATCATTTTGGTTCGACTTTTAAATCTAAATAATATACAACTGGTCAGTAATTGACATTTTATTTATTTGGCAGATGTTTACCAGCGTCCAGGGTTTCATATCCTCTCTGCATTATGGTCCGGTCTATGCGGGACACCAGCCATGTTCCAACCACAAGGCTGAACAGCAGCCTAAGGAAGCAGGTGCTGATGCCCATCGCCACATTGTAGAAAAAGAAGAAGTAATTGAAGCAGTGGAAAGCTTTCCTGTGAAGCAAAGCAAAAGAAATGTGTACATTTTTACTGTGCCTTTAAATCACACTCATTTGTTCTGCCAAATGTTTGATTTTGGTGAGTTTTTCACAAAAAGAGAAGGAGTTTCTAGTTTGCAGATATCAGTGACTTGGGGTTAATTTGTTCTAATAGATAAGAATAGTTCCTAAAAATGTTGCACTGTTATTATAATTTGTAAGCTACCTGCTTCTGCTTTACACACGTGAGGAAGTTTAGATTTTATGGCTTCAGATAATAATTCATTCAGTCAGTTTTTGACCTTTGTCAAGACCCACTTCCACAGGAACGCTATGTCTGCTGTCAAACAAAAGATCATGATTTCATTGAGGGTTTTGTTTTGTTTGCACTCCTCGTGGTTCTGAACGATACCAACCTGTTGTTGAGAGCCAGAGGCTTCTGTTTATCTGTGGGTGACATTTTGTCCTGAAGGAACAAGACCTGAACCAGAACCACCTGGACAATCACCAAGCTGATCACCAGCCCAATAGTCAGACTAAAAAATCCAAAACATAAGAGACTGTATTCATCCAGCTTTATGCCCTGAAACACTCAGAGTCCCAGAGGAAGAAGTCTCACAGAATGATGCCCAGGTTCTTCAGCATGCTCAGGGTGTGTCCGTAATATATGGGGAGAATGAGCACGTAGACAAACACCAGAGCAAACAGGAAGTGGACAAAATGGACAATCAGGTAGCCTGATTGAAGAAAAAATAAAGAAGATGTATTTCAGGTTTGCTTCTAAAACTCAGTTTGCTGTTTAGCATACAGTTGGATCAGGAGAGGATGAAAGACTTACCCCACAGTGTGAACGCTATCTGCCATCCAGAGTATCTGGCAATGGAAGCCTGGGAGGTGCATGAGGAAAATAAAAAAGTTGCGTTACTTTTTGACCATTTGACTAAAATAGTTTATATTCTAGTCAGTTCTAACAGAATAGACTCTATAGAATATTACTAACTTATTGGAGAATTGAAATTAACTTAAAAGACAACAATTAACTAATAAAAAACTTTCAAATATGAAATTTTTTAAATAAAAAAGTAAACATTATTGCTAATTATTTCTACAAATGAAAAAAAATAAATGATAAAAAAAGCTTTTATTTACTTTTTTACTTGTTGAGGACATTAACTCTTTGACCTGCAGATCACCTGTTTGATAGTGAACATTTTAATCTGTATATCTTTATTGAAGCATGTGCTGAATTTAAATAGGCGAAAAAACTTTTAAAACATTTTAACTTTTGAAAAACAAGTTATATGTCATTACTATAATCATTGCCTTATTATTATAACAATTATCACATCAATACTATTAAATTACTTGCTGCTGATGAGAAAAACACCACATTGGTGTGGACATTTAAGGATGAGACAATAAATGATGATGAAAACAAAACCAAACATATGGTCTCTGATTCAAACACTCAGGTGTGTTCAAGTGATTCATTAGGGCTCAAAGCAGATGTTTTTTAGAGCAAATTATCCTGAAATCACTTGAGTTCATATTTATGTCCAAAGAGGCATCATGAGGTACCAGCTTGTCCAGCTGAAACACAACAAACCCTCAGTGTTGAGATTACAGCACATCAGAAAACGTTTGGCCTAAATATCCATATTTCTGATGGAGATTTCTGTCATTTCTTTACGATCTTGAATGATTCTCTGTCCTCATGTACAACTTATTTTTTATTAACCTTGAAAATCCTCTGCACACGTGATTCGTTTGACTTACTACACTGACAGCAGATTGAGGATTGTGGAACTTGTCAGGAAGAAAACCCTTCTGTCCCTTCCAGAGTCTCTTCAAGTGTTTCCTGAGGTGAAAGAAAACATATTCTAAACTACAAACATGTGTTGGGTTTTAGTTCTCAACACGCGTTATATTTGTGTTGGTTCTTCACCTGTAACACACCAAAATGTGGAAGGTGTAAGCCACAGAGTTGAGACTGGCAAAGATGGTTGTAGCGAGCCAAGATCCTAAAAAATAAAATAAAATAAATAAACCCAATAAATCTTTTCTCAACCTCTCACTTCTAACATGTTAATGAGTTCCTTCTCACTCCGTTGCATTAGAAAATATATTATGTATACAGTCATTCTAACTATTGTTTTGGGGGATTTTTGGGGCAGAATTTTGAGCAAATCTGACTTTTTTTTAAACTGTCTATAATGGTCATGTCCCATGCCTCCATGTGTGCTGTATTTAGTTTAGCTGCTATTTCCTCTCCTGTTTTGTCCCCTTTAGTCTTTAGGTTCTAGTTTTTCCTGTGGTCCTCCTCCAGTCCCCTACAGGTGTAACCTCTAATCAGAGCACCTGTTCCTCATTGCCCTGATCACCTCCCTCCATATGTACAGCGTTCAGTTCACTCACTCCCTGTTGGTTCCTCCTCTCTCAACCCTCTTGTCTCCCCAGTCCTCCCTGGTTTTTGTCCAGCTGGCTTTAATGAAGCATTTCTGGTTTATCCACTGCCTGCTGCTCTCACCTGCTCCTGGGTCCTTCTACAAACCAAAACATACCAATGATACTCACTCCTGGCCATGTAGAGGAATGTTTCTATCTGAGGTATCAGGAAAGCCAAACGTTCAGTCTGGTTGCAGCAGGTGAACTCCTCCTGTAGTGCATCCTTCCAGCTTTTCATCCGATCAAAGACGGCACCACTGAGACTGTAGTCCGCTAGCGTCATCTGAGACGGCAGAGAAACACAGCAGCCGGTTAACGAGTGATTTCTGTGACGGCTGTGTAGCTTGATGAAAATTAATTTCCCCCCCACCATATACAGGCCTATGAGGGATATAATGGCAGTGCCGATGATCCTGTTGGGAAACTTGAAGTAGGGATCCCACTCATACACTCGCCTCTGGAACCAGCTGAGGGGTTTGCTGCAACGCAGAAAATATCAGTCCCTGATTGTGTTTTCCGTTTACTTTAAATGGGATTTAAAAAATCACAAGATTAAAAAAATTATACAAAATCTCTAAAAACAAACAACTCTCCTGATCGGTTGAAAGTCCAACTCTAAGCAGCTGCACCTGAACACATCAGGTCACGTTGGGTCATTCTGAACTGACATAATGATGACATAACTCTCACTCTGACTCTGATATATTATTTTAATAGTTTGTCACTTATAATAATTAGTAAGTTGTTTTTGATTATGTTTTAAAAACATTTAGAAACAAAGATTTTAGCTACAGAAGTCCTAAAAATAAAATAATACATTTTATTTACTTTATGACTAATAAATGGATTAAAAATCTCAGACAGTTGATTTTTTTATTTTCTAAATTTTCTTTTTATTATTTCAGAAATGTTTTTGGAAGCTTTTTATCTGCTTATGTCATCAAGTCAAGATGGGGGGGGGGGGGGGGGGATTAGATTTAAAGCATTAGACAGCCTTATTATGTTTCTTTTCATTTGTCTTTTAGGTGTTTTTTAATTTAATAATTGATGGATGACCTTCATACATACCTGTGCTCAGGTGTTCTGCTCAGCAGTCTCTTCACATGTAGGGCCTGATGTTGTCCAACCAGCTCATCAGGGTCCTGGCAACAAGTTGATCATATTTACTAGATTTGTTGTTTAAATACAAGTCATATTAATATAATTGTTGTGCAGATAAAACATCAAGGTAAAAGCAAAACAAGATGAGGACAAAACAAAGAAAAATAAACATGCATAAAAAGCAGGAATATCCTGGGCTCATCCCAGGGTGTCATATATAAAGTTTTCTCTTTAGGAACTGACCTCTAGTTCCAGCTGCAGACGTATTCGAACATCTTTAATCAGCATGTAAATGAATCGCCCCAAGAGGAAGATGAGTGAGAGGACGCTGGGCCACTGGGCAATGATCTTCTCGTATTTACCCAAAATCTGTTAAAGAATTAAGTTATTTCTAACAAAAATATGCACATTATTTATCCAAATAACATTTTAAAGGATCCTCTCTGAAATACTTGGAAAGCTTCAACCACTGAATGTTATTGAGGTTTTTGTAAGAATTCAGGGTTTAGGCTGCAAATCACAATTCAAAGCGAGGGATTAAATGTGGTCCCTCAGCCTGCAGGGTTGTCAGACAACATCATAAAATGTTGATTTGATCATTTTGGGCTGAAACGGTGAATACTGGGTGGTCTGATTGCAACATCCACATGATGCTGGGCTCACTCGCCTCCACCTACCTTACCCCCAGGACAGGTGACCATGTCCCAGACTGTGATGATGATCCTAGAAACACCAACAGCCTCGTGAGATTCCTTCATACACATGGCTCAGATATTAGCAGGTTGTGAAATGCTGACTATGTGAGAGAATGTTCACCAGGACACGGAGTAGAGTATTCCCAGCACTGCCCCGGCCATTCTGAAGGGTGTCGACAGGCAGGCAAAGAAAGGGAAATACACCAGGCCCACTTCTAGAGCTCCAACCAGGTACACTATAGCTACAGGTCAGAGAACAGTGATTAGGTGGTGCACCATGAGTATGAAAAGGAAAAGACAGGTGTACCTCTGGCCCAGGACACGATGCTGAAGGGGATGTAACGTTCAGAAAAGAGCAGCATAACGCTGCTGGACACGGCACCAAAGGCAAAGCCATAAGACCAGCGGTTACTGATGCTGCCGATCGCGTCTAAAGGCCTGGGGCACAAAAACAACAAAGTGTGTGGATCTGTGATTAACAGTTAGTCACATGATAGATAATGCAGATTTTTCCACATTGGTGACTTACACCACAATACCAAAGCGCCCCTCTAGAAAGGGAAGTCTGTGGTCAATGGCCCGTCTCTGGGCTCGTCTCTGGAGGAATGACAGCACACCTGTGATCAGCACCTGGAAAACAAAACATCAGATCATTTTATTCAAGTTAACTCAATGAATTAATGTTAAGGGTGCAGAAATGCAGCCAAGGAAAAGTAAAAATCTATTGATGTTTGAAAAGTCTTACAGTTAATTCCTTCATTTTTCTGCATATTTGCTCTTTTATTGTTGCTTTAATAGTGAATGTATTACATGGCTTTCCCAGTAGAAGTAAATCTTTAGACGGCTGTTTATTATAGCCATTATGTTATTCCGTGTAGTGAATTTTTCACAGGATTGGGTTCAATTCCAGACACATTTCATTGCCTGTCAAAGCCAAGACTTTATCTTTGAAAGGTTAAAAGCAAATCCAGGAAAATGTGAATTTGTTTTCTTTTGAATTCTACTGTGTTTTTTCTAAGAGGTGGGAGATATGAACATAAAACTTACTGCTGGTATGAGAGAAAGGTGCAGAAAGGTGTCCACTGAGACACCATTTTGACAACTGTCAACTGTGGAGACGCTGGAAAGACTGTAATTAAAGAAGAAGTAACTTAATGTATTAGAAGTTATCTAAAGAACAAAGGTGAACAGAATGAGCACAGACAACCACGATGGACCCAAACAGAAGGGATCCCAGATGAGTGTAGAACAAAGTCTCACAATAACATCAATATGACTTTCTGAAATATGCAAACGATCAGCATTTAACAAGACACATTTGATATGTTTAAGCAAACTCAGCTGCTCATCTACTTTTGCAAAAACATGATAGAGAAAAGCTTTGATCAGCTGATAGCTGCCACAGCCCAAAACGCTCCACCATCATGAACTTTTCTGTCTGAACTTAGTCTGTACTTACTTATGTTCCTCTGAGTTGATCATCATTGATAAGTCAGCGCATTCCAGTTGAGAAATCTGCTCTTCTGTCAGGAGGAAGGAAGCGACTGAGGATTAAAACCCACATCTCCATTTCCTGGTTTCAGCCATGTGACACATAACCTTTGACCACAGGATCCATCAGTTTCTGTTTTTTTTTTCTTTTGCCTATATAAACACCATCTCAGTCGGCCAACATGTTTTTTTTTTCTCTTCTAACTCTAAATAATGTTGACTGCTGTCTTACTCAGAAAGAGAAGTGTAAACAATGAGCTCACCCACTCAGATAACCAGTGAATCATTCACCCACCGCTTTCTGCTCACAGAGGGACGATACTCAGAACTTTATCACCTCAAACATTAAATCAGCTTTCATTTATTATCTCCTAACCTCCAGTATCAGCTTCTGTGAACTCTTGTGTCCCTTTAACCCTATTTTACATGTGACATAAAACATTTATTAATTCAGTTTTTAAGAAAATATCACAAACACACTGTTAAATGATGACTTATTAATTTTATTGCAGTGTCAGGTATTTGGGACAGATGATGTCACTCTTCCTGACTGGCTTCAGCCGTGCAGATCAGCAGCTTTCCTCCTTGACGACCAAAATGTCCATCTTGATTTTTCTGAGGAGAGAACAGTGACACAATGTGACTGTGAGTCACTCTGTCAGCTGAGATTCAGTTAGCTTTGTGTCATCGTGTTAGAATGTAGAATAGTTCTGGAAAATCTGGTGTCACACTTTCATACAAACATGTGAGGCATCCAAGGAAATGGTAGATAAAGTGAAAGAAACAAAACCAGGACACAAATTTAATAAAATTCATGCAATTTGCACTGATTGTAGAATAGAAATGTTGCTGCAAAAATACATTTGTTTCTCATGTTGGCTAATGGACATTTACTAAAGGCAAATCACTAGGATTCCTTGAAGGACTGGCAGATCATCTTATGTTGAAAAATGATGGAGTTGTAGCCATTTTGGTCAAATCTGCATGCTATCGCAAAATCTCACTCCATCTGTTAGCACTGTGAATGACTCTCAGTTACAAGCACATCACAAAGTTAGCTCAATTGACTGAGTTGTAACCATTTGGCTAAGGCTAATTAGCTGTGGTGGCCATCTTGAAGTGGATTTAGTACCCAGAACAGTTGGTGGGGGTGTGATTGTAGCTCTATGCTCCCTAAAAAATTTACAGGAATAAAATCAGTCAAGATCCAGTGAGACTTCATTCAAATGTATCCAGTGGTTCACAAGATTCCTCACAAAAGGGTTGAGCTAACGTTTTAAGCAAAGATTGTGTAACTATTTTAGTATGTGATGGGGAGCTATTCTATACTATACTATACTATACTATACTATACTATACTATACTATACTATACTATACTATACTATACTATATTGTATAGTAATAGTTCAGAATAAAGAAATCATTCAAACATTCATTCAAACTAGCATGACAAATACCAGCCCAAAATCTGTTATTTTTACTAGCTTATTGCTATTTTTGTGTCGCTAATGTCAATTAGCCTTGGTGGCCATCTTGAATCAGGTTGACTCCACTTATAGATCAGTGACTACTTTCTGAAAGTTTCATTAAACAATGTATTTTTTCTAACACAGATGCCAAAACATTCAAACAAATTAACTAAAAAGCAGCTTTATTGAAATAAACTGATAAATGTGTGAATGGAGCAGCTGTGTGGACTCACTGGCTGTGGGCGCAGAGCGTACACTCATTGGCATAAGTGTTCCCATCGCTGCCACACACAGGAGCGAGGTTCAGAGGGCACGCCACGATCACATCTGCATCAGGACAGACGGGCTGCCACGGACAAAAAAGATTGAATGAGACCAAATAAATCCATCTGGGATCTCAAATATATCACATAAACATGTAGAATAAACATATTTAAAAGGATTTATGTCACCTTTCTTATGAATCCTGACTTCTGTGCTTCATCTAAAAAAAATAAGCCATTTCTTAAAATTTCATACAAGATAATGAACAACACATTCCTTTCTTAAGATTACTACAGGTTTGTTAATAACTTTCAAAACTAGCCCCACTGATCTACTCATTTTTAAAAATTTGTTTTTATAATGAATTCTAAAAACTAACATGGATTAATTTGTATATTTTTTGTGATCAGTTACAGAAGCTGCATCAAAGCTTGTTTCAGTGAACATAAAGTTAAAACCCGTTAACGTTTATTGACTTTTTTTTTTTTTTACCTGCAGTGACACAGATGAGCAGAAGTCCCAGCAGAACAACCCGTCCAGTCATGATGTTGGTGGATGAATAACCGACCTGTGAGTGTGCTTCTGCTTTTACTGGTTATTTTATTGTATGCATTTGTGTAAATGTGTGTGTGTGTGTGTGGGAACACAGCAGATGGAAACAGACACACAGCTACCTGAACACTCTGGAAACATCCGAGCACGTCACACACCCACATACAGTACAGATAAGTGTTGTTAATCAGTAAAACCACCATGTGACACACTAATAAAAAAAATCTGAAGAAATGACAACCAGAAGACTTTTTGTCAAAATGTAAGAATTTTTATTAATGTAAAGAATAGCTATGCACAATGGGTAACAGACTCAAACAGCTGTAATACTTAAAAATGTAAACAAACATTATAATTGAGAACGAGAAGAGAGAAAAAAAAATCACCACCTCAGTGCTGGTCTACACTTCTCTTTACGAACTCATTTCTCTAATCCGCAGAAGATTTTGCTCTTTATTTCAAGTTTCTAGCAAATATCTCTCTGCAGTGGTGTGGCTTTGTTTTAACTTGTGTCTGTTTTCCAGTGCAAATTTGTACATTTTTAAACATTTTATTTGCAAGTCCGTTAAATCTAATTGCTGGAAACTAGAGGCAACTAAGCCTATAAAGTGCTCAAATTCTAAAATAATAAAATAAAACAAAACAAAATGAGGGGTTTTGAAGGATGAGAATCAATCCTCAGTTGGGAGAAGTTAGCAGATCCCCGAGATAATGGAAACCCCTTCCAAGATTTTGCACAAGACAGAGCACCTGTAAATGACAATCTGTCATCTTTTTAAACCCTGGATATGAATGTTTTTTGGACTATAAAGTATTAAAAGCACAATTTTAACTAATGTGGTCCTCGTGTTCAGTCTGGCTGATTGATTTCCTGTTTGGAACAATTGCTTGAAATGCCTCGAGAGTTGACTCGCAGTTTAAAAAGATGTAGACGGGCGAGATTAGACTTTGGCAACATCCCCACAGGAAGAAGTGAACTTAAGAATTAATAAGAGTGCACACTTTTGACATGCATGCTGTTTTAGTTACGCGAAGCTAAAAACGAAAGGAGGAGAGTATTTTTAACTGAGCTGATTGATGATTTGTAGCTCAGCTTTACAAAACTCTCATCTCCGAAGGGTTGTGCTGGTTGATCAAAGGTTCAGCTGCGTTTGGCACATACGCCGTTAGCTCACTCCACTGTTTTCAGCTTCTCTAAATCACTACTGTACATAATAATATCCACTCCGGTACTGGTTCGGGTTTGAAATTCTCCCATCGCACCCTCACAAAAAAAACAACAACCCAAAAACACATTTTGACTTTAAAAATACAACATGGGTTTGGACTCTACACATAAACATCTGCCAACAGTAATAAAGCAGAGCTCAGTCCTCTTCCTGCAAACGTAGATCTATAGCATGCTTTAGCACAAACACACACACGTAGAAGCACTGATCGTTCACCGTGTGAGTGGAGAGCATGCAGAATATGTCCATACCTTCAGATATGAGGAACTTTAAATCCTCTCTTGTTCATTCTGATTGGCCTTCATTAAAAGAGGGCAGTACGAGTAAAACCAGTAACAAACATCAAAAACCACTACTCGTTTTTTGATTCTGACCATTTAAAAAGACAAAGGTTTCTTCACTAAATAACAACAAAAAGCACGTGTCTGATGCATGTTGGTATTGGTCTGATACATTCCTTGGTAGCCTACATACATTGTTGTTTCTTTAATGGAGTGCTCCTTTTTGACTCTCCACCGGTACTAGGCACTGTGCTGGACAATGTTAAGGACACCAAGAACAACAACAGCTTGGTTAGCAGTCTGAATTATTATACAAAAACAAGAAAACAACTGAAATATGTTTGTCTAAGTGGAAATTACTTCAGATTAGTAAAAAAAATTAGCAGTATGATTGCACATTTGTGACAGAAAATAGGATCTTAAGTGGTTTTTTTCATCTGCTCTTTTAACATTTACATTATAAAACTGCACTTGGTAACAAATAGAAATTGAGAGAGGTTTGACCCTGAATAAAACCATAGTCAGTCCATCTTTCAACAGCTGGCAGTGAATGATCTAAACGACTTTGTTTCATGACATCACAAACTCTACAGAGTAGCATGTACACAGTCCCGTGGACTACTGCTCACTACTTTGAGGAATGGGGATGAAAAGCTCAAAACATTTCCTCCTGCGATCCGCCTCGACTCTGCAACTTGTCCTTTAAGTCAGTAACCAGACGTTCCAGTCAAACGCAGAATTAAAATCCTGCCGTCGTTTCAAGTGTCTTCTTTCTTTCTGTCCACCTCGTGAAGGAGAAGCGCCGGTCTCCAACCCTCACACCTTCTGATCTTAAATACATTTATATATTTATATTTCTTGCATTGATTTGCATTGAGTTCTCATTGTGTCAGTGCCTGTCCTGATGCCTGCTGTTGTTGCCTTTGGGAGAGGCTGTGCAATGAGGTGCAGGTCCACTGAGAATGACAACAATTAAAAAAAGACTAAAAAATAGAAATAAAAAAATTTACAGTCTTGTATCCCCCCACTGGTTAGTTGTCCAGTGTTTTTCAATAGGAGGGAGGGAGGGTGCAGCTCCCACTGATCATGTGCAGTCAGACACAGCTCTCCCTTGTCTTGCTGTCCACGAGGAAAGAGTTTAGCTGGGAAAGATTCACCACAACGGCATCCCGCTTGCTCAGGTGGACATCTTTCAAGTGGTCCTCATCGCTTTGGTCCTTGGCGAAATTGACAAACACCTGTGTTTAAAATAAACAAAATTAATTAGACTTCATTTCAAGTTTCTGTCACAGCCTGGTTATGATCAGAGCACTGAGCGTGCTAGCTTACTTGGTCTAAAGTGGTCTGAGAGACAGAGTAGTCCTCTATGCTGAGGGCCTCTTTGTTTTTAGAGAGCATGGAGAAGATGCGGGCGAGGGAGGTGAGGGATGAGGGAAGCTGATACTGCAGCATGTTGCGGTGCTTTTCCTTTAACGTGCTCCCCGGCAGCTCCCGCTCGATGAACTCCATCACCGGCCGAAGGTCGGGGTCCGGCCCTGCCACTCGCAAGATGATGGTGTAACCGTCACCAAACCTGACGCGAAAAACAAAAACAATCTCTGTTCACTGATCTGTAAAGAAAGCTGGGTTTTGTAGTGTTTTAAACTCCTAAAGAATCCAAATACAATTTTTGAAAAACATTTTATAATTTATAAAACTTACTGTTAATAAAACAATATCTTTACTAGATGGAATTGACTAATTATTAGCAAAAATCGTGAAAAAGTCCAAGTTAATTTGAGTGAATATGTAAAGGCTGACCTGTTTTTTAGGTGCTGCACACTGCCCAGACAGCGAAACCTCCCATTGACCATGATGGCCATCCTGGTGCACAGTGCTTCACACTCCTCCATACTGCAAAAACGTAACAGGAAATACTTGTTCAAGGTGGGATATGAGGACGCAGTGAGATCATTAAGTTTAAAGGAAAGCAGCTGACATGTTTATAGACTAATCTAGAGTCTAAAGAGAAGCCTCTAACCTGTGAGAGGTTAAAACTACAGATCGTCCCTCTTTGATGATGCTTAAAATGGCATTCCAGAGGGCCCGACGTGCCTTAGGGTCCATGCCTGTTGTTGGTTCATCCTGTTAACCAATTACAAGCAATCAGCTGCTGCTAAAACACACCCAATTTATTTTTTGTGGTCATATATGAAACATATTTTATCACTGACCAGAAACACAACAGGAGGGCCTCCTATGAGAGCAATGGCAGTAGAGAGCTTCCTCATGTTTCCTCCACTGTAGCTACCAGCTGCTTTGTCCACATACTTGACCAAACCCAGCTTCCTGATGCCCCACTCTGCCACCTAGTGGACAAACAGGGAGTTTAGTGTGTTTTTCTGTTTCTGTTAAACTTCATGAGTCTGATATAGATGTAAAAGTCAAATCTGTGTGCATGCTGACCTCACAGACTTCCTTCTCAGGTACTCCTCTCAGGATGGCGTAGAACTCCAGGTGTTCTCTTCCAGTCAAAAGATCATTAATGGCATCAAACTGAGGGCAGTAGCCCATGTTCTGATGCACCTCATCTATCTCTGTAGTTACACTGGAATGAGAAGGAACACGTCAGGAAAAGTCTATATTTTATAAAGTGTAAAACATCTACGTAAGGCACAATTTAACATCCTGGTATATTAAAAAATGTAAACACTAAATTATATTGAATTGACTTCCTGTCTCTTACCTCTTGCTAGCCAAGTAGGCTTCCCCGCTGGTGACAACAGAGTCCCCGGTAAGCATTTTGAAGGTGCTGGTTTTCCCAGCTCCGTTCACTCCCAGCAAACCAAAACACTACAGGAAATGGAAAAAAAAACCTTTTTATTAGCTTTTCATTACAATTTTTATAAATACTGTCTCAGTTTGTAATAAGGAGCACAAACTCTTTGTATATTTAAAGTGTACGGTTGTTTGGTAGGTGTGTACCTCTCCAGGAGGGATGCCCACACACAGCCGGTCCACCGCCGGCTTCTGTTTCCGTTTGTAAATCTTGGTGAGCTCTCTGAGCTCCAGGATATCCGTCTGCCCCGAACCACTCAGGATCCTCTGTCGCTCTCTGGCCACGTCCTCATCTTCCTCTCCAACAGGCTTCAGGTGGCTGGAGGACGACCTGAAAGGTCACAAGAGGAGAGGGCAAATTGATCAGGTTTAAAAGAAAGAAATGCACCAAATAGAGGAAATAAATCTGATGCTTTACCAACCTGGCCTTGATGCAGAAGCGGTACTGAATGAGGACGGTGATACAGAAGAAGATGATACCCTCTATGGCCATTGCAAACAGGTTCTTTCCCACCATGTCCCAGGCGAGGGGAGAACGGAACTGGTTCTCACCTACAACAAAGCAGAAATATCATCACTTTCATCATTTCTTTTATAAGAGTCTTTCTCCCTGGAGGTAAAATAAAGGTTTACTCACCAAACCTCTCCAAAGCGTCAGCCATGGCCTGATTCTTCACCATGTCAATCAGTCCTCTACCCAGGCAGAAGTGAGGAAAAATGAGGAACACGTTCTTCAAGATGTCGTTAATACCACCAATCTCCTGAAGGAGGACAAAAAAATATATATTTTATTCACTGGAACATTTAATGTCATTTAAAAAAAGAATCTGTTGAATCGATGCTTTACACACATTGCTTCCAAACAACTCCAGGACAAACGTGGACACGCTGCCGTTGATTCCTATCAGAATGTTGACGCTGGTTAGAACCACATAGGCAGTGCTTGGAATCTTAAAGAAGAAGGAGGCTGGGTACATCAGAGGGGTGATCGACCACCTGGAAAAGGTCCACATATCATTTTAGATTCATTTGATAAGAGTAAAAATAAACAATGACAAATGATTAACATTGAAAGCTTGTCCAATTTACCCATAAAGCAACAGCAGCAGGGCCAGCACCGGCAGATTGGTGGAGGACACATAGGCGTCTTGTTGGAAACATACAAATATAATGATCACCAGGGTGGCTGGAACGATGTAGTTACACTGGAAGAGACAGACGATCCGGTCAGTTTCATCACTCCATTTTTCTTTTTATGATCAGGTTTTAGCAGATTTTGAAACGTCTTACCATGTCCCAGACAAAGTTCGCCAGCCAGTAAAGTAAAGGTTGCACTCCGCTGATGAACTGCATGTGTTTGGCCTTGGTCACTCTCTCCTGGATGAGGAAAACCACAAAACTGGCCGGGACGAAGGACATGGCAAAGATCACGCAAATGGACACCAGCACGTCCACTGATGTTGTCATCCTGGAAAGAAACAGCCATAAATTACAGGAGAATTTTGAAGGAAAAATAACTTTTTTGAACAACTTTTCAGGTTGGCTGTAATACTCACAAAGCAACCTGCGACAGCTGCTCCTTGGTCAGGTTCAGAGGGTGATTGTAGGCTGTGATGCCGAACTTTGTGGGGTCTTTTCCAGGTGGAAGACTTGATCGCAGAATCGCGTTGTTCATCACATTGAGGAAGGAACCGATGCTGTGCCAGCCCTTGTTGTTGAACCAGATCTAGAGGTTAAAAAGTCGGATATGAGATGTCAGTTATTGCTACATCACGATCAACTGTAAGTATTTGTGGGAAAAAAAAAACATTTTCATTTACTGATTGCTTTAGTGACTCTTGTTTTTGTTTCAACAGGACAGAATTTAGATTTCCTGCATTTCTGTTTTATTTTTGTGTCTTGGAGTCACACAAGATCCCTAATCAGCAAAAGCTTTAGTCACTATTTATCTGTTCTCTGCAACATGTTGTTACAGAAACACACTGCATGTACAGGTACACAAGTAGTAGTAAGCCTTTCTTTGTGTGGCTTAATGAAGGGTTGAGGATGTTCTGCAGCACCAGTCTGATCAGTGTTGGTCTGAGTGCTAACCTTGACATTATTCTTGGTGTCCAGTCCTTGGATGAAACTGGAGAAGCTGCGAAAGAAACGATCGGCTGCAGTTCCCTGAAGGATGGAGAGGAGAGTTCTAGATTAGATTATGAGCCATAATTACACTCTGTAAATGTCCTTTAATTCTAAAGTAAACAACAGTTCAAAGAGGGGGGTCTAATCGCTTACTCTTTCAAGCTGGAAGCGTCTCCTCAGCTGAGATATCGCTACATCAACTTCATCTTTGTGAGGCAAAACTTCAGCATTCCTGGCACCCAGTGAGAATCCACCATATCTGTTAGAGAGCAGACATTTAAACATCAGAGAAGGACACATCAATACTATTCATGAATAAATGATGTATCGTGTCTTATAATGTACCTGAACTCGTTGACAAAAATCTTGTTCTTCAGACTGTGTGAGAGAGGAAACTGTTATTAAATTCTGAAAATACTACGATTGAAAAGTACACCTTAAAGGCTAATAAGCTGTTACCTCTTGCCAATAATCTGAGCGTAAGTCTTAACCAGGTAATCCGAGACGTTTCTGCCAGTCAGATTCTGCAGAGTGTCTGTTTCGCTGATCTTCATCTGGACACAAAATAAGAGAAAACGGGTGATTAATGTGTGTTTAGTGAGTCGGTACATCTGGATTTAGACTGTGTTCTGTGTCACTCACCTGTGGTGGTGGGAGTCCACCGGCACCAGCTGGACACTCAGGCAGCATCCGTTTACGCTTCTCACAGCTGCACTCACACAGGGGAGACGGGTTCCCCATGGTCCAGTTGCCTTTGATGAAAAGGTCACTTACACTTTGAGGAACTTCAGGAATAGCCCACTCATCCTCAACAGCGGTGCAGTGAATTTCCCTGAAGCAGACAATTGAAGCATTTACATTTTTAAATAGTAGAATATCACTTTCTGTCTGAAATCAACACTTAAGGCAAAAAAAAAAAAAAAAAGAGAATAATCTACAGAGTTGGTTATACTCACGGTACGGGCTCTCCCTCCATGCAGTGAGTTCCAAAGCCTGGTTTTTCAATCAGAGCTTGCTGGAGTTTGTTGGTGTGAGGGTCCTTAGGTCTATCATTACTAGAAACACACACAAGTCACTGTGTTTAGAGATACATGGCAGCAAATACACTGTTGTGAATGAGAACTGCACCTAGTTGAGTTAATCCTGGACATTCCTTTATTAGCTGGATCAGTTTACTTAACAGCACAAGTTAGAAAATAAGCATGTAAGTCTTGTGACAGTTATGTAAAAGTGAATATATTTACAGGTTGACTTTGTAGGGAAACCAAATACATTCATTCATATGTTATAATGACACAATGGGGTCCAAAAACTATTTTTTGTGCAAGAATGAGAAATATATGAATGAATTAGAGGGATAGACGCCTAAACAACTGAGCCAAAAAACAAGATGTCTGACCTGATGAAGGAAAACTGTTCTTCATACATGCTGGGGTGCAGAGCCAGACTGGGGTACTTTCCAAACGGAGGAACGATGAGGCTGAACACAAGTGCAATACATACAAACACGGCCGGCAGAACAATCTGAAAGACACAAACGTGGCAACTTATTTAACTTCTGTGCATAAAAATGAATCAGTTATTCTCTACAGTATGAAGATGAGTCTCATAAAAAACCCCAGAGTAGTTAATAAGAGACAAGAACACCTCTACAGTGGCTACAGAGTAATCGTCTTAACAAATAGTCAACAGGATACCTGAGCAAAGAAGCCTTTCCTGGAGCGGCGGGCGTAGAGGAATCGTTTCCAGAGCAACGCAACAAACTGCTGTCTCTTCAGACTCCAGCCTTTGACCTGGAATGAACCTTTCCCATCTGCTCCCCCAAGCCAGTCAGTCTCACGAGATTCTGGACACCAGAGCAGAGAGTGAGGAAATGTGCAATAGGATGACTGCGTCCTCTACTTTTGTAACAGTATTAAGAAATGGCTAATTATAACTAAAAGTCTGCAGTTGCAGTTTCTGAGTTGTTACAAAAGTGACAAATAAGCAAGAGGTTAACTAAGTTTCTGTGTGATGATTTGATATCTTTAAATGAAAACTGAGCTACATTTTTACAATAAAAGAACCTATGAATGACAACAAAAAGCTGTTGTTATCGTCAGACTGCATGGTGGGTAATTCAGTTCTACCTGGGTCTCCTTCAGAGTCGTTAAAGTCAAAATCGTCCTCAGTGAAAGGCTTCAGGCAGCTCTGGTGGTCTCCAAAAGCATGACGCCGACGAGTTCTGGTTGGTACGACTCCATCTGCAGCCACAGGGCATCCATTAATTCAAACTATTTTATTTTCTGTTTGAAAACAGCATTTTCTCCACAGTGTCTGGAGTCACTTACTCAAGAATTTCTGAGACTAAGAAAAGCCTTTTATACTTATATAAAAAATCAACAAATGTCAGTGACTCACTCTGAGTCATCAAACATAAATCTCACCTGAAAGCTCAACAGAATCTACTCCGCTGTCTTCTGCCACTTTCAGGAAAATCTGCAGGATAAGAAAAAAGGAGATTATAATAATGGCTTCACTGAAATATGAAGACGATAAAAACAATAAATAAAAATAAATGTGTTATTATTTTTACCATAAACTGACAATCTGTAGGCGTGCTTACCTCTTCTAAAGTGGTATCAGATATTCCGTAACTTGAAATTCCCAGGTCCGTGAGTCGGTCATCAAGCTCGTGGAAGAGCTCAACAAAGGCGCCATCTTTAGCTGACTGGTAGGGCAAGACGTAGGTGAGCTCATGGCCAAGATCTTCCACCAGACGGGCCTCTGCAACATGCTTAAAAATCACACTGGAGATGAGGGAGACATCTGTGGGAAAAATCAAAAGAAAGAATAAAGAATGGATTATTTAGATCAAATGTGTTCTTTAAAGGCAGGGAGTGCTGTAAGTTAAGCTTCTGGTTCAGTTCTTACCAATGGTGGTGGTTTCACTGTCTGGTTCACTGCCCAGACCAGCATCTGAGCTGCTCTCTGACACGCTGTCCTCCTGGATAAAAATAAGACTCAATAAATCCACGGCTACATTTTTATCACTCTTATGCATCTGCACTAGTGTTATTAACCATTTCTTACTAACCTTTTCTGTTTTCTTGCTGTAGGAGACTGTGCTAGCAGAGTTCCTGCAGGACTGAAGGGATAAGTCATAGTCTCTCTTGACCAGGGTCAGGTAGTAGCCTGTGCCCAGGTGGGTCTTCAGGTAGAGTGAGGATCCCACACAGCAAAGCTTGCCGTGGGAAATGATGGCGATCCGATCCCCCAGGATGTCAGCTTCATCCATGTGGTGAGTGGACAGAATGATGGTGCGACCTGAAAAGTACAAGAATGTTAAACCTTATTTGCTATGTGTAATGTTTACTTTATTCTAATTTTACACCTGTAATTACACTTTGCCTAAGTGACTAATATCTGTTTTATTTACCTTGTCTGTATTTGAGAAGCAGGTCCCAGATTCCTCTGCGAGCATAAGGATCGACACCAGCAGTCGGTTCGTCCAGGATCACGACCTTTGAACCTCCAACAAAAGCCAGGGCCACTGACAACTTCCTCTGCATCCCACCTGAAAAATAAAAAACATAAAGTCAGAAACATGCTCTACAGATGTAAATCTCTTTGTGAAAATACAGAAAAAAGACCAACCTGACAGAGTGCTCGTGCGGAACTTTCGTTTGTGCGGCAGACCAACGTCATTTACGATTTGCTCCATTTCAGCTTTCACCTTCTCCTCAGGAAGCCCCTTCAGGCGAGCGTAGAACCAGATGTGCTCCTCCACCGTCAGCCTGGTTTAAAGCAAATCAACTATTTACACAAATACCAAAACACGAGAGGGCTTTTCTCCTGTCTTTGCAGACGACACTGCGTACATACATGCTGAAAAGCACGTTGTGCTGGGGGCAGACGCCCAGGTTCTGTCGGATTGTGCTGAGCTCGGAGCAAATGTCCTTCCCGAGAATGTAAGCAGTACCGGAAGTTGGTGGGAACAAACCTGTTAGGATTGACCTAATGGAAACCAGGCAAGAAAACACAACAGTCACTATACAGGATGGGCAGATTTCTGAAGTTTCGACTGCGGTTTGTTAAATACACGTGATGTTCCGGTGTTATCTTACATGGTCGTGGTCTTGCCCGCTCCGTTGTGGCCGAGGAAGGAGGTGATCTGTCCTTCGTAGAATTTGAGGGACAGTCCGTCTACAGCCAGCTTGTTTCCGTGACTGTAGACCTTCACCAGGTTTTCAATGTAAACTCCTGGTTTAATGTGGCTTGGATCCTCCTCACTGCACACGGCTGTAGAAAAGACAAAAAACACAGATCATTTTAGTGATAAGCAATGGTTTATAGGACACATAATAATCCTTGTACATCTAGTATTAAATATATATTTTTACCCTCAGCGTTGCTCTTTTTTGAAATAGAAGCATCGATCTCTTGGTTTTCCTTCTCTCCACACCAATATGTCTTTGTGAAAAGGAAATACCAGGGCCTGGGGATACCATACTGACCTGGAACAGAATAGAACCCTTTTAAATTAAACTGCTATGCTTTTACAATATGGCAGTTTAAACTGTGAACATGTTGCATGGCTCACCAGGAAACACAGCTTCGATGTACCAGGTCATTATTCCATACAGCACTGCGTCAAACAGCATGAGGCAGATAGAGGTGGACAGGTTGTAGTTGTCCTCCTCCATTGGACTTGCAAGCAAGTTTGACCACTGGATTCCAACCCCTTGCTCCTCAAACAGGGCTAAGTACTCACTTCCAAAGCCGAAAGCCACAGGAGATAACAGACTCTGAGAAAAGAACAGATAATTCATAATTTAGTGTCTGAAACGCACAAGACTGCAAGTCAAGATTTAAGGGTATTGAAGAGTAAATCTCCACTCACCACTGCAACTTTGGCTCCAAAGCCCATATAGTCTTGCCAGGCAACACACAGAACATAAGGCAGATAAAGAGTGAAGTATATGATGCCTCCGCAAGCAGCTGCTAAGTTGGCTCGAGAGAAAAAGGTGCTGATGAGAAAGCACTGCATGATGGTTACTATGCCAAAGGATCCCAGGAAAAGGAACACAACACCTGAGTCGCTGTAAGGCAGCAGGTTGCCCATCTGAAAAGAGGCAAGAAAGAAGACAATTCAACTATTTTTAAACTAAAATTCTGGCCAACATAGACAACACCTCTAAGTTAAATGATGAATACAAAAAAAAAAAAAAAAAAA
>SSNR01000690.1:53038-112273 GCA_006937965.1 Callopanchax toddi | reverse complement strand
AAAAAAAAAAAAAAAAAAAAAAAAATGATGAATACAAACATCAGTCTGTGCATTCTGCATTGTTCTAGACAACAAACTGACTTCCCTGCTTGAAGACAAGCAGGAGAAACACCAACCTTCAATAGCATCACCAGCAAGCCTGCACTGATCAGCAGAGGAATCAAACTGCTGATGAACCAGCTGAGCCACAGGGTGCCATTGTTCAGTCCCATGATTCTCATGGTCTCCTTCAGCCGTGTCTCCTTCTCGTACACGACCCCTTTGATGATGATGGCTACTGAGTACATCCAGGCCAAAGTCATGAAGAGAGGCATTGAATTGCTCATCACGCGCAAAAACCTGGAAAAAAGGTATAAAAGTTTAACAAAAAGCTGCTGCACATGTCAGCTTTTCTTTCTCTCACAGCAGTCACTTACACATCGTCAACGTAGCAGGGGTAAGGCATCTGCTGAATGTAGATTCCCGTCTTCTCCTTGGTGCCTGTGATGGCTCGGACAATTCCTTGTTCAACGACATCCTGAAGGTAAGAAAATCCCCCCCAGATGTATCGAAGGTCTTCAAAGGGGTCCGCCCTGGGACCAGGGTCCCAATATCTGAAAATCAACAGGAAAAATGAGTTAGGCCATCGAAAATATATTATACAATATAAAAATGTGGGCACGGTTCCCACAACCACTCACCCATCTTTGATTTTGTTAGTCCTTTCCACATTATCGATGTCCATGCGGATTTTGAAGTTGACGTTGGGAGGCAGATCTGTGCTGTTGTTGTGGGCGATGTCGGGAAACACTAGTCCAGCCCAGAACTTCTGGTTGTGCAGGAGACCCATGGACTTGTTGACCAGGCGTTCCTCGTTGGCAACTGGTTCCAGCTTGTCAAGGTTCACACACTGAAGGAGAGGAAGTGGGTTAAGGGCATGTTTTGTTTGAGTCTGACAGGAAAGAACGGTGTTTTGCTGTAGCTGCTGTCACATGTCACCAAAATACAGAAGAAGATGGAAAGTTACCTTTATGCTTTAGAACTAAACCTAAAATACATAAAGGTTTTTATCCTATTCCAATTTAAGAGCGAGATCCCAAACAAAAAGAAAAAAAATCTTAGGCTTGTTGGCAACAAGTCATTACAGTAAAATAATTTTCTCTAAAAATAACATTGTTTTTCACAACTATTAATAGAAGCTGAAAACAACCATGAACTTTTTACCTTTGAAACAAAACAAAAGAAACCATTTATGAAGTTGTTTATCTGATTTTCTTGAGAACACCCACAGATTAACCTCTTGCATGTTTATCTAAAATAAACTGAATTGAACCCTGTTGCTTCACTGTTGATGAACTGAGCTGAACAGAATCCTTATTACAGCAAACACCCTTAATGCTGCAGGCCTCACTGTTTAACAGCCATTTAAAGCCTTTAAATAGTCTGACAGACATCAATTTACAAACTTTATATAGTCTCACTGAAGAATAGATCACAGTCAGTAGGTCAAGTCAAGGAAGTTTAACAGTGTTGGATATTTGTGTGAAATAGATACATTGATTTCAGCTACCTTTGAAAACGATAACACTTGGAAGAAATGGAATACGCAAGAGGAATTATGAATTAACAGAAAACTTGAGTTATGAGACGAATTATCAATTTAAATGTTCATATTTATCTCTAAATGATCATCTTATCTTTAGTAGATATTTTAATGATTAAGTCCCTGACAGATCACCTGGAGAGTAGAACTTACTCATCACTGATAAAGTTTTTAGAAGTGGTTGTTTACTGTAGAGGCTCAATTGGTTTCACACAACAGTGAGAAGAGGCAGTGTTCCAATTCACATGGTAATGATTCAACTCAATAAAGCAACAAATATTTAATTAAGGTTTTAAATAGCTGGGATCTAAGGTCATGAGGTAAAAATCACTGGAAAATGTGGAGCAATTTTATAAGACGTTGACCTAAATCAGCAATTAGCACTTAACCGATTATGGTAGAGGTTACTTTTGCAGACCTAAGATCAATGTGAATATGAGTTTATTGGCCATAAATGTTGTATAAAGACATCATTTCAACCTTTACATTTCTTTTGGATTTATTTGTTGTGATTGGGACATTTCCTTCGGTAACAAACTAACCTCCATAAACTGTGAAATGCTCCGAATGGCCCGGTCAGTTTCATTGAAGACATCTCTCCAGGTGTACGATGAGCCTGCAGGTCTTTGATTATCGGAGGCTTTCGACAGGAAGTGAGCCACATCGGACACGCCCCACTCGACCTCACTGAGCTGGGCGCTCAGGAAGGCTGCGCTGGCATTGCTACGAAGCAGGGTCTGCAGGGAAAAAGTTATTTGAATTCTCAAACTGATTTAAAGTCTCTCTTATAACTCAAACTACAATTTAATTGTAACACAAACACTGGAAAAGGAGGGTTAAACTGTCAAATATTTACAGCATTCCTTTAAGATTTGTTTTGGACTTTGTGACGTTCACTGGCTCTTTGTGAAGCTTTTGACCTAATTGTATTGCAATTAGTTATTCTGGGATTCAAGGCTCTTCTTAAATGAGTTATCTCTGGCAATTTTCTTGTTTTCAGACAAATAAACTTGTTCCATAACAGATAAAAGAGCCACACCATTAAGAGTTAGACATAATATAAGTGTTTGAAAATGTCCTTAGTGTGTGATCATTTTACAGCAACACCTTTCACCACTAGGTGGAGGTGGCACTTACGCAGTTTACATAAAAAACAAGAAGTTGTGGTGAAAACCAGGAAACGAACATCATACGTTTTATGAGCCTTTTCAAAAACCCACAGATCTAAACAGTAAATGGAGTCTTGTGCTATTTGTGTACTTGTTTCTGTTTTATGTAAGTGTGTTACATGAGTCCAGGTCTTAGCTATAACAAAAGCATGAAGATGACTTCTCTATTTAGTTGTATCAGACCAAGTTTAGAGGTTGACCTATAAAATTTAAAATCCTCTGTCTTTGTTCTGTTTCTGCGTGTCTTTAAGTACTTTGATCAGTCTGAGAATAACTCATCAAAAGAGTAAAATCTCTTTGTAGCATTCAGATAAATAATTACAGCAGTTACATAGATGCCCTCATAAAAGCCTGTCATATAAACAGGAAGTATTCCAGGAAAACAACCCTGCTGCAGCTACAGAAATGATGTAAACGCAACTACTTACTCTGACTAAGTCCATTTCCTCACTATTCTCCATGAAGTTCCAGAATTTGGGCCTCATTTCCTCCCACATACCACCTAGGTCCCTCAGCACACCCATCTCCTGGAAGGTCTTATTAACCTAGAAAACACACAAATGTATACTCAGTGCTTCAGGCGTCACTTTTTACTAATAGTTTCAGATGTGATGGGCCTCTTGTACCTCATGGATGATCCTCTGTGTTGCTGGAGTATCGGGGGTGTAGAGGATCTTCCCCATGAGAATAGGTTTCAGCGCTCGCCACATCATCCTGGAGATGGGGCTGGACTCTAGGTTCTTCATCAAGTTGTTACAATAGGGAGCTAGAAAATAAAACCAGCATGAGCGTCCATTCTTTAAAGTGACTGAAAGATAACCGAATAACTAAAATAAACAAGGTTGTTAGGATGCTTACTAGAAGAGTTGTCGTAAGTGGAGACTTGTTCGCTGTCGCTGTCATTGCCAAGGTATCCGAACAGGGCTTTATAGTTGTTATCTTCATACCAGTTGAGAGACTTGATTTTGAGGCCGCCTCCCTCTGGATGCCCACAGACTATACGAGATACGGCCTCATAGACCTGCTTTGGAGACCCTGTGGTATTCGCTGTCAGATACTGGATCTCCTTTCGCATATCCTTCCAACTCTTCATACTGGCAAGCTGTTGAGAGATAAAATTATACTGGGTAAACATTTCTGGTAACGCTTTAAAAAATAGGAATTTAGGATTGTAAATATAGCCTCTAAATGTTCTATATTCAAGTATTTAGACTGCTGATCTCCTTGTTCTGAGTTATGCTTCGAATTGGATGAAATCAGCTAAAGGAGCTCCAAAAACATGGATTACATGGGTTACATGTGGTCTCTAAGGCTGATGGAAGACTGCCATGTTCTGGACCTTTTTAGCCGTTACATTCAAAAAAGGGAAAAAAATTAGATATCTGATTGTCAGATCAATTGATTGATTGATTTTTCAGTTTAAAAACATTTAAATAAAGGCCTTTGTTTACACATACACATACACACACACACGTAAATACAGTATATACTGTATATGAATATATATATTATATTGATCCAAATATGAGGATCCGGCTGACACTCGCTCACGGCCCAAATATAGCTGCACACATACAGCAAGGAGTACGATAACAGAGCGATTCAACAATTGGCAAGTAAACTGAGAAGTTAGGACACTGACTAACTTCAATCAGGGATTTTTTTGTAGTTGTATATCAATCAACACAAAACAAAACAAAACAGAATAGTACTTTTCCAAATATCAAAAATAAAAGCAAGAAAAATGAGTGCATACGAGAAAGCAATACTTCTCAGGATTTAAGCCAAGTGCCAGCCTTTGTGATGACATAAAGATTCTTCCACACAGAAGAACTTAAATCTTAGAAAAATATGATGAGAAAAATAAAATAAGATGAGAGAAGGGATGAAATGATTGTTTTGAAGAAGTTTCTGGTCCTGCTTAATACTCAGCAGTCAAACTACTGTAGGAGTCCAGCTCAACCAGAATGAAAACCAAGGAGTCAAAGTGGGTCTTTAAAAAGAGATTAAAAATGCTCAGGGTCTCAGCGGTGCTAAAGTGACCTGGTAGGCTGATCTAGAGCTTAGGGGCAGTCACCCCAAAGGCTAGGCCGCCTCTAGTTCTCAACCTGGTTTTGGGGACCTCCAGCAGTATGGATTACAAGTATAAAATTGGACTGCTTGCTTACAGCAGCGTCAGGAAGTGAAGGAGGCACGGCGCTGATTTGCAGTGGATTTTGAGAAATATTGACAGCTTGGGTGGGGGCCAAGGAACACGATTGTTCCCTGGGGTTGGGGTGGGGGTGCAACACTGCTGCTTGCCTGCATACAGCAGCTTCAGGTATTGGAGGAGGTGATTACCAGTGGATTTTATGAAATACTGACAGATTAAACAGGAGACTCGCAGGTCAAACCTGGCCAGTGGGCTGCCTATTGAGTACTTAGGCAAAAAATGGAAGGCGTCAAAACCTGACAATCTTCCACAATATCTCCTGGAGTGATGACACACATCCTACTCAAATCTAAATATACCAGCGCCACATTGGCGCACGCTGGGCGACATGTAGCTCAGTTGGTACAGTGGCTGGTCTGGAAACCAGAGGCTCGCCGATTCGATCCCAGCCCCAGCTAGATTACCTTGTCGTTGTGTCCTTGGGCAAGACACTTCACCCACCTTGCCTACTGGTGGTGGTCGGAGGGACTTGGCGGGCGAAGGTGCATGGCATCCCCGCCTCTGTCAGTGTGCCCCAGGACAGATGAGGCTACAACGTAACAGGTTCTTTTCCTACATCAACACAGCATGTGTTGGTCACTCTATACACCAACATATGCTGTCCTTGATCTAGGTTTTAAAATCAAAAGGCACTGGTAACAATACACTCAGTAATGAGACAGAGTTTGATTCCCTGTAGTGCCCTGCTCATTATGCTGACATAGCATAATGCATTTCAACAGAGAAGGACTCTCCAAACTGCTCGAGTGTGTTACTGAATGCGATCGCATGCATTTTGCACGTTGTTCTTCCTTCAGAACGTCTCAGATGTCTCAGTGTCACATGTAAAACAAAAATATGAGAAGTGAAAATAATACTTCCACATTTACATTCTGATAGATCATTTGTCACAACATTGCTGAAACAGACATCGTCTGCACCACAAGTGGCATTCTAAACACGACAGTCCAGCTCTGCTCTGTGGGTGGAGACAGCGGTTGACCGTCTGTCTGACGGAGATAAATTTAACTGCTGATCCCAGTCCTGAGTGTGTGTGTGTGTGAGAGAGGGGGGTCTGTGTCTTTATCAAGAGGAAAGGTTAGATAACGTGATGAGGCACAAGTATGTTCATTTAAGAGCAAACGCGTATTTGGCCAACTTACTTCACAGCACAGAACTTGTACTGCTGCTGTTTTGGCTTATTATTCAGCCTCCAATATTTTTAAATAAAGCAAAAATATGTTAAAAACGTAAAATGGTTTGAGTTAGAACTGAACTTCTACACAAGCCTCCTCTTTGTTTGAGGATTTAGAAATAAATGCCCCGGCCAGATTCTGTTTAAATCATTTTCTTTGTTTAATTTTGGCACAGTTCTGTTGTCTGTTTGTCACAATTTCAGAACAAAAAGTCTTTTTTGTCCTGTTGTTATTTTTCTCAAGAGGAACCAGAGATGTCATGTTATCTTGTTAGCGGCCATATGCATTGTTACACCATAAGACAGGGAGTTCATTTAGGTTCACAATGAGGTTACTGTAGGTCAAGAGACAAGTCTCCACAAGTTCCTGAATAATGTTTCCTAACTAGTCAACTCTGCGTGCAATGACGGCACCAACCCGTGACAGGAGAGGAATAAAAGAAGGGATTTATGGTTTTTATGCAAATAAAACAAAGAGTGAATCAGAGGGGAATTACTGTTTCTGCAGCGTGAAGGAGAGGAGGTTAATAAGGCTTAAAAAAGTAGGGACCGTGTAGGAGAAGGATGGATTCTGTGGAAGTTAAAAGCTTTTCCTCACAAGATGAACTGGATAGGTGGAAGATGGGAAAGAAAGAGAAATCTGTGTGAATGACGACAGTTACAGGAGGAGGAGGAGGAGAGCGCTGAAAACCGAGGAAGGTATGAGAACAAAGAGAGGTTACCATCGGTCGTTCTTCTAACAGGCAAACCTCCGCAGGCTCTACAAGTGGAGCGTCATTGTTCTGACATTTATAACTGAATACACATTCACTGGCACAAAACACACAGGCACACACAAACACAGACAAACAGATCCTGGTTGTTTCATAACGCTGTTTTTCTGTATCCGCCTGTATAATTTCAAAGCCACTCTTGTCCTTTTCACAGGTCTCCCTAATGAACATCAACCAAACATTTACTGCAAAGAGAAAGTGAGACTAAAAGCTCTGCTGCATCTGAGGTCACTTTACCTTGCAGCTGAGCCTGCAGGCGTGTCACTTTGTTTCCTGCTCTTTCATAAGCAAAGATCTAGGAGCGATAACTGCAGCTTGTGTATGTATATACCACATATGGGTCTTTGTGTATATGGTTTGTTTATGTGGCTGCAAGAAAAGGTTGCAAGCTGCTGTGTTTGTTGATCAGGAACTGTGTAAATGTGGGTTTCATGTCCTCGTTATAAAAAATAAAATTCTTGACAATGTAATAGTGTCAAATGCTCAAACATTGAGAACTAGATGTTGGATGGAAGTCCCTCTGATGCTCTGCCTGTACTGAAACGGTTCTGTGTGACTGACTGATTCATTTCTTAGTGTGCTAATTGCTCAAAGCCAACTCAGCTATTTGACTTGATGAAAAAAGACACACACAAATCAAAATATACATAAACCGACACACACACATATACAAAGAAACACAGAGAGGCAGGCAGAAGAATTTTGTCCTATAGTAACCTCACAGCAGAGCCTGTGTGAGGTTACTATAGTTCACATTTCCACTTCCGCATACCAGTGAAACTCAAAGGCCTTAAAATAATTGTTTACATAAGTGCATAAATATGTCAATATATATTTTTTAAATATACATTCAATTAATTAAAATACATTGTATTATTGCTGCAACTTCAAATATTGTTTTATCTTATATTATGTTTAGTTGTAATTAGTTATTTGATCCTTAAAAAGCACCATGCTTTACGTGTTTAGGGGTAGCTGGGAATTGAAGCGCCACATCCCGAGTGTGCAGACTGGGTTCAAAAATACATGATGGTGAACACTGTCTATGTCTTTACTACAGTAAAATTTCTGCAAAATTCTTATTGTCAACAATAAAGTGTGAACTGTAGTTTATTTTTCCTCACAACAGTTAAAAGACGTGGACTGAATGTAGACAACAGAGGGTGCATCACTATTAATCAGTAGCATCTTGCTAGCAACAACATATAAGTGCTTCGCCAGCTGTTAATAGCCAGTAGCATTTTTTCACAGTGTGCTACCATAGCATACCTCAAATATCAATAAACCTTCATTTGTGCAAAATCAGTTAATTTGTGGTTCTGTTTTTATGTGTTTCACATGTTTGCTAATCCACCTCTCACACATTCACACTGTCTGAGAGATCAACACATGTTCAGAAAATAAAAAACAAAAGGCTCAGAGTTGTAACATTTTCGGTTAAAAAAGGAAAAAAGTTCATTTAAGACCTTTTAGCTGCTTAAACAGGTGATCCAAATTCTCTCTCTCTCTCTCTCTCTCTCTCTCACACACACACACACACACACACACACACACACACACACACACACACACACACTTCCAGCTGGGTTTTTATGTTTCGCCACGTCAGCAGAGCTCAAGCCTGAGTGAAAGGGAGTTGTGTTGCATTTGGTGGGTATGCACAACCAAATGCTGCTACTGTCCTTTCTCACTGCATTCCAGCAGCTCAGACCGAGTTACATTAGCTTAGGTCAGCCATGTGTGTGCAGGTGATACTATGGTGTTTGTGTGAGGGGAAAACAAAGGGGACGGCGCACCTGGCAGTTCACTGAGTCAGGTGTTTTTCCTATCAGCTAACGGAATATGTTATGCGTTTTCATTTATTTAAAATTGGAAAAACAAATGATATCATCACCCTCAGAGCTCCAAGGTCAAATTCAATTTATTCAAAGAGCAAATTTTATTTCCTTCATAAACATGACATGAACCAATTTAAATTTGAATTCAGAGGTCCTGATTGTGTGTGTTGTTAAATGTGTGTCGTGTTTGGTTTACCTCCACGGCGAGCGCTCCCAGGCTCTCCAGAAGGTTGTGGGTAGCAGTGGAGACTTCCTGAACAACTTTGGGGTCCGACTTCACATCTCTCTGCCAAAATAAATGAGAACATTACAACATAGCAGAGAATGTATGGTTTATGTTCACAAGAAGAGAAAAATACTCTTATTCTTCTAAGTATTTACTCTGAAAATACTTCAAATGTTGAGTTTTCTTTCATGTGTTTGATTAGATGTGTTAGAAACACATGGAAAGGTGTGAGGCTAAATACTGACTGTGATAAAGAGACAAAGGGGAGCCAAAAAAGATTATATTAATAAAAAAGTTAAAGAGGAGATAAGAGGAAATAATCCCACTGAGATCTTTAACATCCTATGCGTTTTGTTACACTGTGACACAATTCCACCATTGTGTGTGTGTGTGTGTGTGTTTTCATCTGTCACAATAAGTTGTCAGCTGCTGGAGTGTCTGATATTTGATAAAACACAGGTGTCACTGAGAGCAAACAGCCCTATAGGAGATAACGAGACTCCAAAACCCACTTTCTCTGCCTCTAATGATTTATCACCCCTATTTGGTTTTACGTGCAGGGAAAAGATTAGCTAAACTCTTGGTTATTTTCTCAATTCTGATCAAACTCTTGCATCATCTGGACTTGTTTTAGGAACAACATGTATCTTAGTTAAATCCCAAATGAATCAGTTCTCGTCAGATGAGTGAAAACAAGGAACACGACCCCATTTTGTCCTCTCTGAGGAGGCAAAGCAATAAAAAGTCAAAAAAATAAAACTCAGATTGGTAATAGTGACTCTTCCTCGTTCTCTAACTGTTGCTCAGAAGTTTAGCACACCAGGGTTTGTTCACCTCCTGTCATCCTTCTCTATGTGACTCATATTTAGGTCAAAGGTTTAAGGGAAGAGGCATTCCAGCAACATGAATGCAAAGAAGAGGCAATACTAATTAGGAAACAGGAAAATGGGCAAGAAAATGCAATGTAAGCATTGTTTAGAGAGAAGTGAGAATGTTGTCATTTTAATCAGTTAGTGTTGGTTCATATTTGATAGTGATACCCTGGAGTTCAAATTATTATTACTACAGCAATCTACTCAGAGTAAGATGTCCTGATTATTAAAATAAAGATTAGTTTTTACTTGAATTAAAAAATGCACATAAGACTAAATGTACAATCTGACTCACCCGAATTGGCTTTAGGAAGTCCAGATTGGAGAGGAAGTGGCTCTGAGCCTGGTTCAGCCAGTCACTGGATGACTTGCAAATGATTTCTTGAGTTAAACGGGACACGTTGTGGTCAGCAATGTGGACAAACTCTTCCAGAGGAGTCGTGTTGCAAAGGTCTCGGAGATGAAATCCAAAACCTTTAGTGAGCACCTAAACAGAACAAAGACAAAAAGAGGTTCTGATTTCTATGAAAAGCAATTTATAAACTAATCTGAGAGGAAATGATTCAAGTTTGTCTTCATTTGTGTTAGTAAAAAAAGATCAGGCAACAACACAAAAAGTGCTTCAAACTAAATGAACACAGCTGAATATCCTGCAAGTGAAAAATAACAACATTCTATAAAACAAATCTAGTTTTCAGATAGAGAATTATAATTGATTTGAATTAAAATGTGACGTTGATAACGCAACACAAAGATCCCATGGTGGATCACGAATGAGTCAAAAACATAAAAGCTTCTCACACTGGGTTAAAGGTAAAAACATGATATCAGAACAACAATGAAAAGGTGAGGTGTCAAAAGAGGGATGTGTCAAGAGATTTTCATGAAAACATTTCTGACAAACCGCGTTCTCAAACTTTATCAGAACAAACAGTCATTTTATTTATGACTGATTATTTTTGTTTTTTTTACTTCTTGTTCAGAAAATGATGTAGAAGGAAGCACAGCTGCTCCCACAGAGGCAGAATAACAACGCGTCTTTTTCTGGAACGTGAGTCAGAGAATTCAAGGACAGAGACTTTTTTTTTCTCTGTGACAGAGTCAAGACGTTTGTGCTTACAGGGAGACAGGACCTCACTCACTCGTCTACAAATGTCTTTGACCATTCTGTGTTTTACCACCGTGTCTATTAGACAACATAACACACACACACACACACACACACACACACACACACACACACACACACACACAGAGGCAGACACGACTGATAATCTTTTCACTGGAAAAAACACTCGGTATTACAGTCACTTTGGAGGGTTGGGAATAATTCTAATCGTTTGATAAAAGATTTTAAAACAATTTTCATTTAATAGTTTTATAGTGTGTGTGTTTGATTTGTTGTTTAAATGTTTACAACAAATTGTAAAACTCGCCACAATTCCATCAATAAAAATACTTTGTATTTTCATAATTTAAGAGAATCTCGCGGTGATCAATCCGTCTGGGGGAATGGAGGTGAGCTGTGCAGACAGATGCTGTAACGTGTTTTTGACAGAGCCCTGTCTCTGCACGTGAGGAGAATCGTGGGGGAGGGGTGGAGAGGATAAGTCATGTGACTTTGCAGCGTCAAAGCAGGGATGACGTGCCGGTCTGGGCTGGAAGCTGATGTAGACCTGGAGAGCTGAATGTGTCAGTGAATGTAACATGAGTTATTCAAATAAATCTTATTTGAATGGAAGAAGACTGGTTCTGTGTGGGGGTTTTTTTCCCTGTATGTTAAGGAAGTAACAGAATGTTGTTGAGAAATAGATGATCTTGTTAGTGATATGAAATAAATACTCTAAAATTAAGTGAGTGAGGCTCTCAAGTTGAAAGAAATACAAATAAAGTTATCAATCAACCAAACGAAAACATTAAAAACAGATGGGAGATAGATAGGCAATCCCCTAACAGCCTCTCCACCCATCCACCCCCCACCAACTGTGATTTTTCTCTTGGGAATTAAAGGCTTAGCTGTGCTGCAGCTGAACCCTGTGGTCCAGCACAGACCAAAGCCAAGGTCATCAGATTTATTACCACATGCTGCGGTCAGTGGACTCTGACCATCTCCTATGTGAATATTGTACATATTTCAGCAACTGTAATATCTCACCTTCTCTAAATTGACATCAGCCTCTAGGATTTGCCTCAGTGCGTGATGGGGAAGAGATGCATTGTGGTGCAGAAAGTGGGAAAGAGTCTCATCATCTTTCAGAAAGTCCTTCAGCTTAAAATCTGGAAAAGATGCAAAAAATATCTTCAATTTTAACTATAAGGAAAAACAATCCTGACAAAAAATGACAACAATGAAGCAATTTGTTTTGACATGAACTCAGTTAAATATTTTCTAAATTTAACAGAAAGTACGTTGGACTCTGCACACCTCTGCAGGTCCTGTCAATGAGATGTTCATCGTTTCAGGATTAAACAGGATGACTGACTTAAATGACTGATCCTGAATCAAATGTAAACACTGATGACTGTTTATCACAAACACAATCCCTATTCTCTGAACTCTCTTTGTACTTTGCTGCATTCCAAAGGAGTCAAACTTTCTGAAACTGGCTCAAGTCAGATGATCACACACTCACTCACACACACACACACACACACACACACACACACACACACACACACACACACACACACACACACTGTTCGTGCTTTTCCTCAGCTGTAATTTTTTATAGTCAGCAGAGGTAACTACAGGGCATTAAACTTTGGTCCAAATACTCCCCCCCATCTCTGCCTCAAACGTTCTACCTCCTTAAATTTCTCCTCTGCTCCGGATACTTTAGTGTGTTCCCTGCGCCACCATTTCAATATTTCCCTCTCCCTCTATTTGCTGGCTGAAGTAAAACCGGTTGTGGAGAAATAAATTGTTTGGGAATATTGGTTTACACATTCTTTTACAGTCCTACATCAAAAACCTGAATCAGTTTCACTAAAAATAAAGAATCACTGCTCCTTTAAACTGTTCTGATCCACTTTATTATTATGCCATCCACAGTTCTGAGCTGTTATAAAATATTTTCTTCCTTCTGCCGCTCACTCCATCACGTTTAATCTTTTTCTACGTTCTGTTTTTATAACGATCATGGGGCATGCACGCATACAAACACAGGAAGCACTCGGCCTCAACTGAACATCCCTTTGGGAGGAAGCGAAAGAGAACAGTGTGTTCCTTTCTGTTAAGGACACACATGTGTTGCACCCCACCTCCCCCGGCCCCTAAGTGTGTGGGCCATTTATTCACTTTGACATGAGATTCTTTATACATACTCCGTTACACGTGCACCTAACTTCTGCCAGCTCTCTGAGAATATTTATAATTGAACTCTCAAAGGTTACCAACCAGGGAGTACTAATAGGGTCTAATCAGTGTCCCGGTAGGAAACCACAACCCCAACTGAACTGGCCCCAAGGTGAAACCAGGCTGGAAGGTGTGATTTGATTATTACTATATTTCCTTTCTTTTAGATGCATTAGAGTGTCTAAATCTAAATTATTATGATCCAAATACATTACAACTTATGTAATTTAGTGATTTTTGTCATTTTTTAGCTTCTTATTTGTATTTTTTCCTGTCAGCTTGATGCCAGTGTTATCCTCTACAAGTCTGCACACGTTGTGTTGCTGCTCATCCTGTTTGATTGACAAATAAATGACATCACACACCTCGAAAACCAGTCATCACCTGTCAAACTTGTCTGTAGGAAAACATTATCCCAAATTTTCCATGACCTGGCTGATGATTCTGTGTATTAAGTAAACAGTAGACGCATCTAGACTCAGGAAAACACATTGTTCCCTAGAAATGAAGCAGATATTTAAATCTCACTGCTAGGATTAGAAAATAAAACAACTGCAGTCATTTAATCGGTTAGCTGATGTCAAATTTCTTTCAAATACCCTTAAAACTCACCAAGTATCTGAACCAAATAATAGATCAAAGGTAAACGAAGAAACCTAAAAGACCCTACTTTATTTTTTAAATCTATTTAATTTAAAACATACCCGGTAATACCAAATCCTCCGTTTAGCTCAGTCAAGTGCTGAATCGTTTGTCAAATATCCTTTACAACTGATTAAGAAAAAATAGGTGATTTTCAAAGACAGCAGGTTTTTCTATGTCTCAAATATCTCACAAGGCCGTCTCCTTATCGGTCTAAATCTCATTTGCAGACTCGGTCAATTACTGAATTATTAACCGACGTGAAAGGAGTTCCACTCTCTGCGCTTTGATCCAGGCTGTTACTTGGAAGGCATCGCTCTGCAGCAGCAGCAGACCTGTTTGCTCACTGCTGCATCGTATATGAAAACCTCGGTACAAGATAGGAGCATTCCCTCTTGTGGATTAAAGGTAAATAACTGAGCAATGTCTGTGCATTTAGAAATAAACTGATGAAATCTACAGATGCACATAAACCCTGCTGATTTGATAAAAGAGACTAAATAAAAGAAGTTGGTATTTAGTTCATTGCAGGTAAAATGTTAATATTTGTCACCTGAAGACAGATGAGAAGACTAATTATACTGAGGAATATATCATCTTAAACCACAAAACTGAGGAAATAAGAACTAGTTTTGTTCATTTGCTCTGATGTGTAGTCTTATTTCTCAAACCATCTCTCATTATACAACATTTTGAACCTTTAGGCAAAGTGAGCAGACGGTCGCCAAGATAAGACGATCTTTATTCTGCTTTGTTGCTTAACTTTGGATTAAAAACTTCACACGTTCAATAGGAAACAACTAATACACTCCAATTTAGAGACGCTAAATGGAAAGGCTAGAAGTTTAATTAGACACTCATTTCATTTTAGGCAGTTTTACTGTCTTTTTTTTCATTGAATCCTGCAGCATACATAATATTCACACTAATACTGAGGATAAGTGTAAGCATACTGGGCAAAACCAGCATGAACTTTACAGATCATCTGATCAGATCTGATCTGAACAGATCACCACTTTAGCAGGACAGGAAACTGCAAAATTCCAGAGATCAAATTTATAAAATCTATGTTTAGATCTGACTGGGTGGAGTGCAAGTGCCTAAGTTTTCTGCTTTTCATCATCATCAAAAGCACGTAATAGCAGAGAAATACAGCACCATGGTAGTCAGACTGCAGAGATAAGAATAGCTGCCAAACGCCTATGTTTATAATCTTACTACTCATTTTGATTTTGTGCAAATACTCTGATCAACTTAAATGTCTAACTGCATTGGGAATGAATTCCTGTGTGTCATTAGATTTAAATTAGGACACAGCTGGATGTAACGGGTGATCAGTGGGAATCAATAAAGTTGTCAGCCCACACCTAAAGGACCCACAAAGCAGATCATTAAAGACGTGTCCTTACGAGCAGGGTTCTTCTGAAGCGACCTGAGGGCCCTCAGCAGTCCTTTGTAGCCGTCATAGCTCTTATCGCTCTGCGTGTAATGCAGGATCTTCTTGGCGTCACTGAACAAACGGGAGATTCTGGAGATGATAGCGAAAAAACGCAATTACAGTTATTTAAAATGACTGAACAAAGTAAAGGGTTGTCTTAGTTTTGTACGTAGTTACATTGACATGTTAATAATGTTAAATCATTTTAGCTGACTTATTCCATGTGAGAATCGTGTTACTCACATGGAGTCATTGAAATTTCCCACTTCTCCCGGAGTCTCTCCAGGGGTTGGATTACGGAAGCAGGGGTTGTTGGCGTTGCAGATAATGCCTTGTACCCAGGGCAGGGTACCCGCTGATGGCATCGCCTTGTTAGGGAAGTGGCCTAGAAAAATGAGGAAGCAATTTTCATGTTGAGCTTTAAAGTTAAGAATCAACTCTTGGCAAAAGGAGAAAAGAATGTAAACACAATACTAACTGGATAAGTCTTTTATCATTGAACACCAGGCTGTTTCTCAATAACAAGGTTTCTTCTGTAAAACTTTAACTTTATAACAAAAATCCCATTTAAAAGAATCATTTCTCAACCATGTGATACCGATCTTTGACCTATTTAAAGACAGAATGTACAGAATGTTTTTTAAAAGCTTTGCTGGTTGGTGTTTTTTAGAAAAATTAACGGTTTTGGTGCTTTCAGGTTGTTCTGAGGCTAAAGTTGTGAAACCAGCAGCTCTGACAAATGTTTCTTCTTCCCCAACGGCTGAAGGACTTATCCTGAATTCAGTGCAAACAAATATTGACAAACCCAATAGATCCTTCAGCATCAATAACATGGACCTTAAATAGCTAACATGTTGACCATTCCTTGAACCGAGTAGCAAATTGCCTAAAAAAAATTAACTAAGAAACATAGAGCAGCTAAGAATTTTAGGGGCAAAAATTCTCTGTGATATAAAATTAAAAAAATAAAAATAAAATAGACAAAATAGTAAAAAGTATAAAGATTATAGCTTTAAAATGATCATAACCCTGTATTTTGTGTATAAATAACTTACATTGATGTTGTTCATAAGGGGGATAATACAGTCGAACCGATATCAGGATGAAAAAGATGAACAAGGGCCAGATGATCTCCACAAATAGCTGGATCTGTAGAATAAAGGATGACAAATCATAACTTAACATTTTCATAAAACATGCAGTTTTAAGTGTTTATAGGTATGAAAAGGGGTTTGTATCTTTCCTTTGCAAACAGTAATCCCACCACAAGTCTGTGTAATGTATATGGGTTAATAAGGCGAGACGGGGTGAGGGAGCTCTGTTGGTTTTAATGGACTATGTGGTTTTCCATCTGCACCATATGGCCTCTGATCTTCATCAGCTTGAAACAGCGAGGCAGACATGCAGAGTGGTGGATCAAGAATAAGAACATGAACTGTATCCCTTGTGTTGAAAGAGCACGGTCATCCAGTCACACAGAGGCAGCCACTTTAAGGAGCTGCTTCTGTTTGATGAACAAAGAGTTTAATTGTATGCAGACGAGCCTCTCCACTTATAAAGAAGCATTATTCAAAGGTTTTAGACTGAATTAAATTAGCATAACTTGAGGCATGTGGGCAGCACAAGATAGTAGCTAGGAAATGTGCCATCTTAACATCTTTGATTGACTCACAGCAAGCTGTAAATGGTCACCTTTTGCAAACCGAGTGCCTCAGAGGACGATTACATCATAGTCATTGTTGTGTGCTGCCCACTTCTAGGAGCCATTCCAGTTAGTAAGCCTGAAATGAATTTGAATGTGGATTTAAAGATGGTTTTTATTATTATTTGAAGTCAACCCACTGGAAACGTGACTGATTTGGAGTAGTTTTGTGAAATCAACCAACATGTCAGATGCCCCACTCTGTTATTTGTGGCCTTATCTAAAAAGGCTCGAATGCCATCGCTAACATTGTTAGCATTTTTGCGCAATAATACAGAGAACTGTAAGGGATAAAAATTAAAAACAGATTTAAATTCTGAAAAAAAGTTTATACTACTTACTGTTTGTCTCCGTCGGTAGGTGAAGTTCTTCCATAGCAGCAGACCCAGCTGAGTGGAGACTGCCATGTTGCCGTCTTCCCAACCTCCCCGAGCAAACTCCAGCTGCTCACTAAAAATCCCAAAACAGAGTCAACAATGGCAATTGAACATGGTGTAAAACTGACAATCACAAAGTTACGAAATCACAATTTTCTCTTTGTGAAAGAGGCACATATAAAAAATAAACAAAAGAAAAACACAGCTATATAACTGTCCAGCTGTGTAACTGTGAAAGGAAACAGTTGTTCACAAAACAAAATGACACTTTTCCCACACGGTGATGCAGAAAACAAACTGGAAAACGGAACAGAAATTGGTCACGTCAGCAAACCATAACCAAAGACACGCAACTGCACCGAATATGGGAATAAAAGCCAGCTGGTTGTGTCACAGCAGGGAACTAAAAGCAATAACGTCAGACTGAGATTTTTTTTTTAAACATAAATTGAAAAAGCAAATAATGGAAAACAGCAAGCATTTACAGGCCACTTATGTCATTTTAAAAGTAAATCAAAAATACATTCAGCTACTGAAAAGAAATAAAAAACCTCCAGTGACTAAAAATAACACTAAAATTTTCACCTGTCAAACGAAACGGTCTCAATTTGAAACACAAACCTGCTATAATAGCAGCAAGAATCAGCAAATGAAGCCAAACTGCTAACTGAAAAAAGCTGTTGGCTTCTGCAAATTCAGGTCCACTCAGATGAAACTAGGCTGTCCAAAGTTCAAACACTTCATCTGAGAGGATGAGTGGGTGGGGGGCAGCTGTCGGGTCATGAAAGGTTTTAGTTCTCCTGCTATCATCAAATATTTCACCGTTTAACAACCTTAAAGCTAGGAACAATGAAGCATTTGATGTAAATGTGGGAATTAAACTTCCTCTCACTTTCCCATTGTTTTTTAGGGATATAATAATCATAATGAACAGCATTAGTCCAAATATTTGTTACTTGTTAGTTGTTTTTGTTTAGTTTGTTGCACATTCAGAAGTAATTTAAACATTTTAGATCAAGCGCTTTTAGACGCTCAACTTCAGCATTCAAATATATCAATAACTCCCAGAGGTGAAACAAATGTTAGTGCACATTATGAGTGAAACTTGATTTTCCTTGATGAAAGAATCAAGTCATCCCTGTTTTTTCATGCCAAGTGTCCTTTATACAGAATACAGCTGATTGGCTGTCGTGGACAGTCGGACCAGATAATTGCAATGTCAAGGACGGAGTGATGTTCAAACATGATGTGCTCTGCTGATTATTTAACCTGTTGCAATACCCCTTTTTGTCAAGACATTCAGAAAATTGTCTCTGACTTATTTTACTCAAAAAAGAAAAGAAAAAGAAAATACAAATAACTCCCCGATCATGTTTCAACACTATCTGGGATGTCTAAATTATTGCAGGAAAATATGTAAAGGCTCAGCCAAGTGATTGCTTTGACATTTAATCATCCCCCCCCCTCTGTTGGCAGGGATTTTTAAACTAAATGCAACACAGATGTTAAGATTTAATAAAAGTATGACCAAATGTCAGAATGTTTTAGATTTTGCAATAAGAACTAACAGGAACTTTGGGATCAACGGACAGCACAGTGTCCACACGTGTTATCTGCTGCACTGATACAGCTGTTTTTCCTGAGTCACTCGATTCAGTGGCATTAACACAGCTGAACATTTCACAGAAAAAGAATCTAATCTAACAAGCAGATCAGCTTATTTGTCACTGAGCCCCAAAGCCTTCATCCACTCATAATCAATAGACATGTTAGGTTTATTTTTATTACACCTAAATTACAATGCTTAGGAGCTAAAGATGGACAACAAAGCATAAGACTTTTTTTTTTTACATTCTGCGTAAGCAAAGTAATAATATGATTCAGATATGTTCTGTCTATTAAAAATTACCCATCTGAATTTAAATGCATCCCACTTTATTCTAGCTGTGTTGACTTTTATATTATAATCCTTCCAGTATAAAAGTCTGTCTTTTATTGATGGTTTTATTCTAACGAATTTGGTAGACAATCAATACACCGTTTGCATAGAAATGGTGCAGAGCGAGTGCGCCTCTAGTGGCGAACACGCAGAAAAAAAATCACATTAATACTTGTTTACCATCAATTCGTGCTCACGTGTTATATCACACTGAGGGGTGCATTTTTCATCCTAAACTTCATTGTCTTGTCCTCAAAAAATACTTGAAGGCTCACCAACAAGACTGATCAATAGGAGTAAAACATTTTCAGAATAATAAAAAGAACATTTTCCGTCGATGGTTTGCATAAATTATCATTTTTTCCTCTATTGAACAACAGCTGACAACAAAAAGCGACTGGATTCGACGACGTTGCAGCACCCAGCAGACTCGCACGGCAATGAAAACAATAAAAACACATTTTTTTGGAAACCCCATCTTTCGGGAAATGACAAATAACAGAACATTTTAATTCAAACAAGAAATAGTTAATTGTGATTGAATAAATCCTTAAACAATCTGATCAAATTCCAATGAGCACATCAAAAGTCATACCCTGGTATTCTGACTTTAGTCATTTTATTTCATTGTTCTGTTAAACTGGGGTTATTGTCGGTCATTGGGTTTAGAGATGCTGACCAAAAACAGCAGAATCAAGTCAGAAGAACTGAGACTGTAAATGAGTTGAATTACCCTCCAAAATAAAAGCTGCGATTAAAACATGAAAGTGAGACGCTTCATTAAATCTCACAAATTATAGCAATATAACGTGAAACAAAACAAAAATAAAAACTGATAAAAAAATTCTATAAAGTTAGTCTACCATTATTTTATATTAAATTAATTCGTAGAAACAAGTGAACTTTATTTTGTAAACGGTTTAGCGGAAGTTTAGTTTGTGACTATGCTAGCTTTACGCTTGCCCACGAACTAGTCCGATCCAGACTCAATCTTGGTAGACATAAAAGAAACACGTAAAAGAAAATTAAAAGTTAACTGTCATTCGATTTATAAAACTCTATGAGTAAAAGTACGTGACATTTTTTAAGTTCACGATACCCAAATTAAGAAAAATTTATAATTATTCCATTAACAAATAAAGCGCAGCAATTTCTTTCTGCTAGACAAAAATGGCATAATCATTCTACCAAACAGTCCTATTTAGATAATTAAACAAACAAAGTATGACAAAACAGTCATATAAAATGCATTACTCTGCTCCAGAACATCTTTGCTAAACAAAGAAACTCTCAAATTCCTTCCGAAAAAAAAAACTCAGAACAAAGCTTCAAAGTAACCTACCTTAATCTTGCTCTGTATATTCACTCTATTTGCTTCTCATAAACTGCAGTCTCTTGTCCCAAACATGAAAATTGGGAATAAAATGAACTCCCCTGACGTCGCGGTGCTCCTCGACGCTCTGGCTCTCTTGTCTACCAAAACTGTTTTTTCTTCCCCGCCAGTGTTTTATAGCTCAGCTCGATGCGGAGCGGAGCCGTGCAGCAGAGGTAACTAACGGTCAATGGTTGTTGCCGCTGCTCCCATATAAGGCAAGCACGTGCTGAGGCAAAACATCTCTTAAAGGGCCAGCGACACCTCGGAGAAGCATCAGTGCACTGTGCTATTTCAGGACCACCTCAAGAAAGCTGTGAAGAAAGGTTAAATTGAAATAAAAATAAGTAATGCTACTGTGCTTATAAAAAGTATTATGCCCTAAGTTGTTTTACTCTTTTATTGCTTTAATAAATCAATCATGAGCAACAGAATTTGGCTTCTTTGATAAAAACATTACAAAAAATATAAAATGTCAAATTGAAAAGTGATTTCTGTAAAACAATGACAAATAAAATATATTACATCAAATATGTGATTGCATAAATATTCACCACCATCAAATCAGCGTTCAGTAGATGCACCTTTGGCTGCAATCACAATACAGAGTTTGTGTGGATCTGTCTCGATCAGGCAGTGCAATTCTACTTCATTCTTTCTTGCAAAATGGTTCAATCTCAGTCAGGTTGCATCAGGATCAGAACATCCACCTAGCTGTCTTCAAATAATTTCTGTGTAACTTTAGCTGGATGCTTTGTGCCATTGCCTTGTTGGAAAATGTATCTTCTCCCAAGCCATAGTTCTTTTTGCAGATGGAATCAAATTGTCCTGCAGGATTACCCAATATTGTGTTGCATTCATTTTACCTTCTACCTTTACAAGCTTTCCAGGGCCTGCTGGTGAGAAGCATCCCATATCATGATGCTGCCACCACCATGCTTCACAGTGGAGATGGTGTATTTGTGGTGATGTTCATTGTTTGATGTCCGCCAAACATAGCGTCTTGTCTGATGGCCAAAAAGCTCAATTTGGTCTCATCAGACCAAAGAACTTTCGTAAACTTGGACATGAAGACTCCAACATGTCTTTTGGCAAACTGTCGTCCAGACCTATAATGAGTTCAGTTTTCACCAACAATAAATGTATCATTGCCCCTCTCCCATGAAGCTTTGACAGGTGAAGAACCCAGGCAACAGTTTTCACTTCCATCTCAGCTGATGAAGCTTGTAACTCCTAAGGAGTAGTCATGTGTCCTTGTGGACTCTCTCTCTAGTCTCCTTGCACGCTCACTCAGCTTGTGAGAATGGCCTGGTCTAGGCAGATTCACACATGTACCATATCCATCCATCCATTTTCTAGACCTGCTTAGTCATCCACAGAGGGTCGCAGGGGAGCTGGCGTCTATCTCCGGCGGTCAAGGGGCGAGAGGCGGGGACACGCCGGACAAGTTGCCAGTCCATCTCAGGACACCATATTCCTTCCATATTGTGATGATGGATTTAACTGAACAGGGATGTTCAGTGCCTTAGAAAGTTTTTTGTAACCACTAACTTAAACTTTTCAATTACATTTTCTCTTATTTGCTTGGAGTGTTGTTTTGCCGTCATGCTGTCAGTAGCCAGGAAAACAAAATGGACCTTCCAGACACCAGTGTCTTTATACTACAATCCCTTGAGACACACTGCACTCAGGTAAGCCACAGAACTCAGTCTCTCTCTGCTAGCCTGAGATCAGTTCTTTAAAAAAGCACAGCTCATACACCTTTTCAAGGTGGCTTTTATGTTAACTCCTTTGCAACAGTCCCTCACTCTGTAGTTCCTTTTCCTGTTTGTAATTCTATTTTTAATTCTCTGTGTATTTATTGTGATTGTAATGCACTCATTTCGCGTCACATGCTTTACTTTACTTTTTTTGCCTTACATTGTGTTACATTGCATTACGTTACATTTTGTGTAATCTTGGTAGGTAGATACAGATACGTCTAAAAAAATGAATATTGTGAAAAGTCTGTTCATTTCTATGCACTCAATAATACTTGGTTGGGCTTTCTTTTTTATGAATTACTGCATCAGTGTGGTGTGGCATGGAGGCGATCAGCCTGCGGCACTATTGAGTTGTAAAGCCTGGGTCCCACAGGAGAAGTTAGCGTTGCAGTAGTGTCTTTGGCGAGTCTTCTAGTCTCACAGGACATGTTCCTGAAGCGGAGCACCGTTGAATGCAGCTTGCAAAATCGCACGATAGTCACAATATCTCGTGGGAACTGAGAGCAGGAAGTATGAAGTACATCTTTTGGTCTGTATTTGGTGAGAACTGCCATCATGTTTTGTTGGACTAATTCTTCAACAATGGGTAAGTGAGCTATTTACTGGATAAGTCTGTTTCTTAAAGCTCAATTACTTAAATATTCCACAATGAAACGCTCCTTGTCCATGTACTGGTGGTTGTTTATGTTTACTGTACTAGTAGCGATTCAGTGTATTGTCATCATTTCTGCATCATAAAGTACTCCACAATGTTGTGACACACTGCGCCTTGGTGCAGAAATAGAACTGCTGCATATCTTTAGCACCGTGGCGTGGACTAGCGCATCTGGGACGTGAGCTGGCGGTCCTCTGGGACAACTCTAATTGACTACAATGGTTTCTATTCTAAATCACAGCTCGGGTGCTACACAGCGCAGCACTCATGTTTTCTGTGGGACCCAGGTTTAATGGAAGCCCAGGTTGCTTTGATAGCAGCCTTCAGGTCATCTGCATTGTTGGGTCTGATGCCTCTCATCTTCCTCTTACCCATAGATTCTCTATGGGGTTCAGGTCAGGACAGTTTGCTGATCAATCAAGCTCAGTAACATCATGGTCACTGAAGCAGCTTTTGGTTCCTTTGGCAGCGTTAACAGGTCAGGTCCTGCTGGAAAATGATAACAGCATCTCCATAAAATTTGTCAGCAGAAGGAAGCATGAAGTGATGTAAAATTTGTTCAGCTGCATTGACTGTGAACTTCATAAAACACAGTGGATCAACACCAGCAGATGACATGGCTCACATCATCAGAAAACTTCACACTGGACTTCAAGCATCATGGATTGTGCCTCTCCACTCTTCCTCCAGACTCTGGGACTTTGAGTTCCAAATGACATGCAACATTTACTTTCATCTGAAAAAGAGGACTTTGACCACTGAGCAACAATCTTGTCATTTTTCTCCTTAGCCCATATGCTTCTGATGTCTCTGGTTCAGGAGTGTCGACATGAGGAATGCAACATTTGTTGCTTGTGGACGACTCATCTGTGCATAGTCTGTCTTGATGCTGACTCCAGCAGTCAGTAGTCAATAGTCCACTCCCTGTGACGTTTCTACAAATTCTTGAATAGATTTTGTTTGACAGTCCTCTCCAGGCTGCGGTTATCCCTGTTGCTGATGCATTGTTCCCTAAACTTATCTTCCACGCAACTTTCTATATGCTTGTGGATACAGCACTGTGTGAACAACCAGCTACTTTACTAATGGCCTCTTGTGGCTTACCCTTCTTGTGGAGGGTCAGCAGTCTTCTCCATGATTGTGTAGCCTACTGACCCAAACTGAGATACAATTAGAGGCTCAGGGAACTTTTGAAAGTGTTTTGAGTTAATTAGCAGAGTAGAGTGTGACACCATGAGTTTAAAATATCTAACTTCTTCACAAAATTCAAGTTTTATGAGTCACTGAATTTTGAATTTTCCTTATCTTTAAGATAGTCAGTAAAATTATAAGAAATAAAGGCTTGGAAAATTTCATGCCACGTTTATTGAATCAATATGAGTTTCAATTTCTGAAATGAGTGACAAAAATTATTTAACTTTTTCAGGATATTCTAATTGTTTGAAACATACCTGTATATCAACTGAAAGTATAGACTTTTCTCCATCATTTTGGACCAATTCATGTGTTATAGATAAAAACATAGATATAAAACATAATTAAAATCTTATGATTAAGTTTTCAATTACTATAACACTTGGTCAGAATTGTCCAACCACAGACTCTGCAAAATCTGCAATGAAATGTCGAACTATGAGGTCACTTTTTCTTCCTTCTACCTAAAAGCATTGTTGAATATGGGACTATTCTCAGACAGGTATTAACTTGGCCATTATATATCCTCTCACTTGTTGCTTGCCTTCATCAAGGCAGACTCCTCCAGATCTGAAAGAAAATACAAGTCACATGCAGTGATGCAGGATTTCTAAACAATTGTTGAAATAAAATGAGCTCAGAATATACTTCAAAATTTACAAATAATTCAATGTGATGGGTATAGCATTTGATCATTTTTAAAATTAAAAACGTGTCCAGAACTGGAAACATTAACTGTTTTATCTCTCAAGCACATGCATTTTTTTTTATTTTTTATAAAAAGGAATAGAGAACTTGAATAAATCATCCATTTGGTTTGGGATTTCTTGCCTGTTGTCCTGCATGAGCTTGAAACGCCCTCTGCTCCATTATGGTGTTACCTAACTACAGGAGATGGTCTCAAATCCTTCTTCACCATGTCAGTTAAACAATGACAAAATATCTTAACTGGACCACTCAGCTGTCCAGCACTCTGTTCAGAAGCAACTGTCAACACTTCATGTTCTCAGATACCACTGTTTGGCTTCTTCACAGTGTGTTCTCCTGTCATGAGTGCCTCACTGGTCAGATTAAGCAGAGCCAAGCTAGAGTGGGAAAGAACACGGTCAGCAGAAACTCAAAAGGCACTTTGAGTTCATAATAACAAAAACAGGGCGAAGAGACGGGAAAGAAGGAAGGTTACTGAGGAAAGTTTACATTTTAACAAGTCAGCACTGATCAGACTGATTAAGACAGACTCCGTCAATCTAACAGAACATTAACAGCTAGTGCAACTTTTATTCTAAAAAAAATAAATTATTGTGCTCTACAAATATATTTTTTTAAACATGTTTTCCCTTCTGAACTGTATTTCCTTTATATTGATTTTGATGACAATAAATCTACTCGGAGCAAACAGCTTAAACCAAATTTTAAAAAGTGAAGAACAGATCAGTTTGGTTCATTTAGAAAAGTACACGAAAAGTTCACTCTCTTGGTGAGGAGGGCGCGCAGTGAGTTCTCTCATCATGGGTTTAATTAAAACACAATCCTCATTCAGACAGATTAGGATCTTAATCCATCAAAGAAGTCTGCCAACATTAAAGGGATACTCCACCAAAAAGTGATTTTGTTGGTCTATTGCCATATTCCCCATGCGTCATGTCCTTGTGCTGTTCAGTGGAGGCTTACAGCAGTTCTTTGTCATAAAGTAGTCCTGAATCTAAAAGAGTACCTGTAATTCCTTTGTGTTACTTTTTATTTTCACTTGCAGTCGATATGATTATTGAGGTCACAAAGCAGAATTAGTATCATTAGTATCACTACTGAGTGAGTTTTAAGGAGTTTTTCCTCACAATGCTACATTCACTACATTGTTTTCTGCTAAGCTAAGCTAAAGGAGTACTGCTGGATCAGGAAAACAGCTGTGCTGGTTACAAATTGTTTTCCCCCACTTATTTAACTGGAATATAGCAACAGACAAAAAAACAAACAAAAACTTTCTGGTGGAGTATCCCTGGTGGACGTTCTTCCTTACACATTAAACTTTTTCTATGAACAATTTGGTAAAAATTAAGTCAAAGTTTAGTTTCTTCACAAGTAGTGAAATGCACTCAAACAGAATCATTGAGCAATGAGTAACTTCTTAAAAAGGATTGCTTTTTTTTTTTTTTTGGAAGATGCAGTTTGGATTTAAAATTACTTTTACACTATTTAAAAAACATACTTTTGAGAAAATTACATCAGTGGTTTAAATTTAAAGAACTAATTGTGTTTTCATTAATTAAAAAACATATTGGAATATAAACAGTGAAACCTCCATGAAGTTTGACTTTTATTGACTCAGTTATTGGGTTAAAAAACACAGAACACTAGTAACTCGTTTGCTTGAAGAAGTCATTTTCTATTCAGACATTTTTTAGGGGTCAGAAATCCCTGACACACAAAAGATTTTAATGTACTCCTCTCCAAACACAGTTTTACCACAGTCCTGAATCACACACACAATATTCGTGTTGTATTTTTCCTTCTGCTATGTACATCATTAACATTTTTATTTATTCTTGATTTGCTGCACAGTTTTCTTTCTTAATGACTTAAACATGTTACAGCAACCAGTAAATGGCACACAGATGCAACCTATCTTATCTAAAACACAATTTTTTTTACTTGATATGACAGGTTGAGGAATTCTTCCTGGGAAATTATATTTTCCTGCATCTTTCTGTGAGGAGGACTATATTAATACAGCATTAAAGTAAACAAGAAATGCCCTGTTAAAAACATAAACTCAAGCATTTTTTCCTTTGACATCTGAGGTCAGAAGGGAGGAATACTTTAGTGAATATCACAAATAAACACAATAAATAAATAAAAAAAGTTAGGATTACCATCTTCAAAATGATTGTCAATGAAGGGGCAATTTTAATACATTATATAAAGTCAGTTGCATGAAAATGACAAAACAGTTCCAGTAGAGGTTCAGCAGATCTGGACACACTGGTGGGTTAAATGTTCACCCAATTGTCAGGTGTCATTATTCCAACTGGCTGGAGAGCAAATGTTTGTTTTGGCTGGCACAGCGTGAGATAGCTTACACACTCAGAGACGGTAATGCTTCCCAAGAGCTTAAAACACTTCAGAATTCTTCTGGAGTTCTGCTGACAACCTGAGGACTTTTAGGAACCTAAAGTTCATGTCGCAACAGTGTCAAGTCCTCTCATTTACATTTGAAACAAACTTTCCTTTATTTAACCTTTCAAATATCATTTTAATCACATGAAAAAAACTTTAAAGAATAATAAATATTCAATGAATAAAAACAAGTTTCAAATCCAATAAATTGATCAATTTGTTTGCCAGATTTGAAGTAACGGTGAGTGAAACAGTCATTATCAAAGTGTTCATCATGTCCAGTCCCACAATACTAAGCCCTCTAAAAATATTTATATGTGTGTATGTTTTAGTCAAAAATAAACTTCAGATTTTCCATAAATAAGAAACTTTAATCAATAAAAGAGAGGAACAAAGACAATCTGACCAGGAATTAAACACCATTCAAACCGAGGGGCCATACAGAACAGGTGTGATGATTACCAACAAAGAGCAGGTGTGCAGCAAAAAATGAACGAATGAAGAGAAATAACAGAAATTTACTCAAAACATGAATTTAATCAAATCAATTCATTTTTGCACTTTTAACAAAACGATAAACTGTGTTGTATTTTCCTATAAGGTCAATGATCTGAACACATCTTTCATCACTGATTCATCCATGAATCATTCAGCTCCTCCCAAATTACTGGTATTTTCAGCTGTGGAGGATGGGACTTCGTTGAGAGGATAAACAAAAGAAAATCCTGATATGTGGATCCTTAATCCACGCTCTTGTTTTATTTGACTGAATTGTTGTTATTTCACTCTCCATTCTTTTTTTTTATTAACATAAAACTGCTAAGATGTGACCTAAATGCACAAATTGCGTCTCTGTAATTCATCCCTGAAAGGTGGAAATGTCTGGGAAACACCAGCCTCCTCATTTTCACTTTGACCGCTAGTAACCCCGACTCAGAACTACAGCAGGAATTAGCCTAATTAAGCTGCTGCATGTTTCACATTTTCTTTTTCTTTTTCAGACCAGGAAACATCCGTGCTGCAGGTGTATATCTACCGATCGTGTACCTATTAAATAAATGCACGTGCAGACAAGCCGCGCTGATGAAAGGAAGAAAAGGAGGATAGAATATTGTGTCCGATAGTAACCCCGGCACAGAGAACGAAGGAGGAGGAGAGGTTTGTCCGATAGTAACCCCAGAACGGAGTGATGGAGGCAGGCAGAACAGGAGGGGGATGGAGGACTGATTACCTATACTTAACACCGTGCTGCAAAAGTGTGTCACATCTGTTTAGATGCGCTAAAAAAACGGATTGTCCATAAAGGGCACTCGTTGCTAATGCAGGGGATGAACAATCGTTTTCCTCCTTCGTTTCATTAGCATAATTCTCTTTTTGTTATAAAAATACAACAAATACACTGAATACAGTAAACAACTCCACAAAGTAGTCATGATAGTATCACAAAGGGCTGGATGCTGGAAACGTGTGTGATGTAAACACTGACCAGTTTCCTCCTGCTCGCAGCGACTTCTGCTGCGTTCAAACGCTGTCGGAAATATTACAAAATCATCCATCCATTGTTTATGTTTATGTGATGGAAAAAAAAACCCCACAATTTTAATAGGAAATACTTTATTTTCTACATTATTTTAGTCCAATAACTGTTTGGTTGCGTTTTGGCTTTTTGTACAACAATAGATGCTGTCCTTTTATTGGGTAACTGAGAAGAGTTAAAAAAAAAAGGGAAGCAAGAATGAGAATAAAGAGGGGTGAAACATTACATTGAATCATATCACGGTTTTTAATAAAAATAAAAACATCAATTAATTAGAACAGAACAGTACAATAAACATGAGCGTTCACAACAAGAGATATCTATGGCTAAATGATCCTATTAATGAGTATCATTACTCAAGGTTTACTGATGTGTTTAACTGTCACACACAGGTAGAAATAATTATTACTATATTTTTTGTAGTCCTACAAGACAGTGATGTGTCTTTTGTAGTTTTTTTAAACCGTTTGACAAAGTAAATAAAAAGGTTATGTTGATTTTGACTTGAGAATCTTGCCTTTCCGAAAGGTGATGGAGGTCTTTGAAGGCATCACGGTTTGACCGAGAGTTACCCCGCGCTGCAGCCTCCGTGGAACTGGGTGAAAGGGGAATGATGTCACTGCCTGACTGACTACAATGAAGACATCGAAGCTATAGTTACCGGGCAGACAAGCACTTCCACGGAAATGGAAAGTATAAATTACCGAAGAGACAAAAGAAAACTGGATTTCTCTGCCTCACGAAGATTTTTCGACGAGGATGAATGCTGAATTTGTACAATCTTGTTTTGGATTTCTAAAATAGGCACAACAATCCCAGAGGTGCTGAAATTAAATATATATGTTAAATAAGCTGACCTCAAATCAGTTCTTTGGTTCCAACAGGGCTACAAAGATCAGTGAGAGAGACAGCTTGAACATTAATCTCTGACCTGTTGTTGTAATGTTTAGAAGTCATGAGGTTGGAGTAATAATAAAGAAGCAGTGAGTCATGAAAAACAGACATAATGGTTTATTCTAATTTGAGCTAAATCAAAAGGTCAGATTGTGCTTTTAGGATATAAACAAATATAAATTTACTTTTAAAATTCTAATGAGTTTTTAAGAACAATAATTAAAATCATGACCTCTAATATGGGGTACCAATTGTAAAGTAATACATTTAAAAACAACTAAATTTTTGACCTATTTAAGATTTCATAAGCTATTGCCACAATTAGCTCCTAACAATATAGAATAAAATAGGTGGGGACATTTTGGTCACTTTCATCTAATTGATTTAGGAAATTTTCATGTTAGATTTAAATAAAAAACATCTAAATAATAATGGTACAATATTTAGAATTAAGTAAAAATACTGAATCAAGTTTAAAAAAGTTTTAAAAGTATACTTTGATGTTTTACTCATGAGCAATTAACATGATGTGGCTTTTTTTGACCATAAATGGCTAAATGTGAGAAAATATAGCAGTTCATTTTACTAAACAACAAGCATCCCATAAAACACGTTATTTTGGTTTCAGGCAAGAACTGACTCAATTAGGAGCTGACAGAATAATCCTAAACTGACACTGTAAAATAATCCAACTACTTACAGAGCCATCATGATAATTGTTAGTTTCCCCCATAAGCCTAAAAAAGCTGCTAATCTTCAGGAATAACTGCAAAAACAATTGCATTACATGACAAGATTGTTCAAAGATTGCACAAATCCAAAAACAACATTAAAGTGCTTTTAATTAAGTCAAAGAAATTAAATATTTCTTCTCTGTTGATAATTCTAATTAAATAGAGCTCATCTGTGTTTAAGCTGCTGAGGACACTGCAGGCTGCATGCTCTGACTCCTCAGAATAAATCATAGATTGACGTTGCCCTCTAAACAAACTGTACACACACATGGAGTTTTGTAAACAGCTTCACCACACACACTAATTGTGTGGGCAATAGCTCACGTTGAATAACGATTTCCCATGTAGCAGTAATGAATCTCTTTTCCCTCTAGAAATGACCCAGATAGACACTGTTACTGAATGAGGCCATTGTTGTTGCAGTGCTGGGTTTCAGATTTTTTTTTCTTCCTGAAGCTGTTTCAAAAAAATGATTCTTCTGAGTTATGACCCTGTAAAATATGTGAACACCACGTTCTCTTCTATTTCTGATCTCTAAAATCATTGTTTTTTTGTGACTGACGACACAAACAGGCGTATAATAAAATCAAATCTTTGTTGTTCTGTCATCAAAGAGCAGAGCTGCTGTTTGACACTTGATAAAAATCATTGGATTTAATTTTAATATTTTAATATAATGATGTGTCTCAGAGCCTGAATAATGCCAAACACTGTTTTAGAAGTGAAAACCCAATAAGTTCAAATCAGGTCAGCAGAGTTCTTATGAGCCTCCAGCTGTGAATTTGTTCACTTGATTATTTCAGATGATGATGATGATTATTATTATTATTATTATTATTATTATTATTATTCAGATTATTTCAGTTTGTGACTGAAAAATATAAAAATAATCAAAAAATATTAAGATTACATACATTTGTAGAAACATAATGAAAAAAAAACCCATATAGATGTTGGCTGAATTGAATTTTAACCCATCCATCCATCCATCCATCCATCCATCCATCCATCCATCCATCCATCCATCCATCCATCCATCCATCCATCCATCCATCCATCCATCCATCCATCCATCCATCCATCCATCCATCCATCCATGGATGTACACCCAGTGCTCTACAGTAACACTAAGTCCCATTGGATGATCCTTTAGGAGGCTTTGAAGAGAAATGCTAACAGAAAATAACTATAATTGCAAAGGTTTCTGTTTCAGATGCTTCAGCAAAAATGTTTGACCTCTGTGTTGAAAAATAAAACCCCAAACAATTCTTGGTTAAAAATAACTGCATCATGTGGACAAAGAACTTTCCTTTCTGCACAAAGTTTATTCCCCACCCTCAAGAAAATGAACTATTTTTAAAGTGGGAAAAATATAATTTTATTTTGTAGCTGAAAACATTTGTAGTTTATCTTATCATTAAGCAATCAAGATCAGTGTTGCCACAGTTACTTTGAAAAAGTAATCCGACTACTGATTACTGATTACTCCCTTAAAAAGTAACTTAGTTACTTTACAGACTACTTGACTTTAAAAGTAACTAAGTTAGATTACTAGTTACTTTTTTAGTTACTTTATTAGTGACATTCAGCTGCCGATGACTCCTCCTCCTGCCTCGACTTTAAAATAACCTCCAGTTTTACTAAAACACAGAAGTGAATTTTAACAGCAAGTCAACAAAATGGATCTCCTGATATTAAAGTTGAACTTCCAAACTATTTCCTGAAAAAAATACTTGGTTTTATGAAATATAAATTAAAGAGTCTTTCTTGACCTGACATTTAACACTTTTATGGCAAAACTACCTTTTATAAAATAACTTGTTTATTACTGTAACTATTAAATTCATTTTAACATGTTTTATTAACATCAGAACATTTGAATGAACATTAGAACAAACCTTAATGTTCTCATCTTTATCTGACACTAACTCTAAATCCTGACTGTATTTATTCCAGATAGAAAACGATCATCTCTCTCCTCCATAGTTGTTTGTGTTGATGCAGCTGGTTTTTACAGNGAGGAGCTAACATCAGCTCGTGTTTCTGCTGCTGCTTTGTTTACCGACTGCTGCGTTTGTCTGAAGGATGCGCCATCAAAACGTCTCTTTAGTTGCTGGCGCTGCTTTGGAGCTTCGGCTACATTCAGGCTGCTAGTCTGCTCGGCTGTCAGACAGACGGTCAGCTGCTCGGGTCGTTCTCCGTTTGTTCTCAGTCTCACACTCCTTAACAAAGTGTAGACCCCGAAGATAAAACAAAGCTGTTGTATCAGAGGAGTTTACAAAAATAATGCCCGGATATTCAGGTAAATAGGCTACTTTATCACAGGTCAGTGACTCCTCCTCCAGCTGGAGCGACTCCTCAGCTGTGCTCGTGTTGAAAACGTGACTCCACCTCATGCTGGGAACGTGACACAACGCCGCTCACAGAGATGCAGGAAGAAAATAAATATTTTAAGGAAATGGACAAAGATAGTAACGCAAAGTAACGCACAGTGGCTCGAAAAAAATAACTTTAATCAGATTACTGGATTGGAAATAGTAACGCGTTAGATTACTCGTTATTGAAAAATGACGTAATTTTAGAGTAACGCGTTACAAAGTAGCGCGTTACTGGCAACACTGCTTAAGGGGGAGTCACATCTACGTGGACCAATAAAAAAGGATCTTAACAAGACACATGACTCAAGCCCTTAAAGAGACAGTTACCTTAATAAGTAAATATGAGTAATAAAGTTGAATTAACCTTTTAGCAAAGTAAAACATGAAGTAATACTGAAGCTGGATCAAACATTCATTAATACTGTGGAAGAAAATGCATTCATCATATTAAAGACATTTCTGAACAGTTTAATTAAACTAGTGTCCTTTAGAAGGAGACACTGAAGAGTCTTTGAGTTATTATAACTAAAAAGAGTCCGGTGGATTCTTCCGGCACGACCGAATCCTTGGAAGAATGTTGATTCAGGTTAAAACATAATAAAAGAGTCATTTTATTCCAAGTTATTGGGAAAAAGATGGGTTATTGTTGTGATGGTCAACAGGGGTCAAAGTTCAGAGGTTACAGCATATTTGATGATGCTACAGGTTCTAAAGGTCATGAACGATTAGTATCTTACCTGCTGTGGCTCTGAACAGCCTGAGTTTGGAGAAACAGAGATTATCTCTGATCGAACAGATGAGCTAATCACCATGGGGTCAGTATCAAATGATTTAAATTCAGATACTATTTTATACATTAAATTTCACATTTTCTGATTATTCTGGCAGATGTGCTACTTTTTACTGCAAATAGCCACATAATTCTAAATAAATAACCATGTTGTACAACTTAGTAGCAGTCTATAAAAGTTAAGTGCATCAACCAATGTCAAATCTGAGAGTAGAGTGGCCTCATCTGTCCAGTAAGAGCTCATCTGTTTTTCCAAACGGAGGTTCTGAGGGAGGATAATAATTAGAGCTTTTCTGAGAATCACCACTAATTGAGCCCAGTGAAACACTCAGGCTGTGATTTGCTGTGGGCCGTTTTCTGGATACAGAAAACTGAAACCGTGGTCCTCATATTCTGTAGCCTGAAATCTGATCGCTCTTCAAAATAGCCAAGGACACNCAGTGTTGCCACAGTTACTTTGAAAAAGTAATCCGACTACTGATTACTGATTACTCCCTTAAAAAGTAACTTAGTTACTTTACAGACTACTTGACTTTAAAAGTAACTAAGTTAGATTACTAGTTACTTTTTTAGTTACTTTATTAGTGACATTCAGCTGCCGATGACTCCTCCTCCTGCCTCGACTTTAAAATAACCTCCAGTTTTACTAAAACACAGAAGTGAATTTTAACAGCAAGTCAACAAAATGGATCTCCTGATATTAAAGTTGAACTTCCAAACTATTTCCTGAAAAAAATACTTGGTTTTATGAAATATAAATTAAAGAGTCTTTCTTGACCTGACATTTAACACTTTTATGGCAAAACTACCTTTTATAAAATAACTTGTTTATTACTGTAACTATTAAATTACTTTTAACATGTTTTATTAACATCATAACATTTGATTGAACATTAGAACAAACCTTAATGTTCTCATCTTTATCTGACACTAACTCTAAATCCTGACTGTATTTATTCCAGATAGAAAACGATCATCTCTCTCCTCCATAGTTGTTTGTGTTGATGCAGCTGGTTTTTACAGTATTTACCTGAAATCCAGGTCAACCCCAACCCTACCTGACCCCCTTTTTCTAAATATACTTTTTGGAAAAAGTTTTGTTTGACAACTAAATCTCATCTTTTAGAAAGATTTATTTAATTATTTTAACAAATAAAAAAAAAATTGAATTTAAAGTAAAGTAAAATTCACAACTATGACTAAAATTAATAATCTAGCTCCTGTCATCAGCTGTTCTTTAGACTCACCCGTTAGTTCCTTAAAACCGGAGGGTTTTAGGACCACGAGGAGCTAACATCAGCTCGTGTTTCTGCTGCTGCTTTGTTTACCGACTGCTGCGTTTGTCTGAAGGATGCGCCATCAAAACGTCTCTTTAGTTGCTGGCGCTGCTTTGGAGCTTCGGCTGCATTCAGGCTGCTAGTCTGCTCGGCTGTCAGACAGACGGTCAGCTGCTCGGGTCGTTCTCCGTTTGTTCTCAGTCTCACACTCCTTAATAAAGTCTAGACCCCGAAGATAAAACAAAGCTGTTGTATCAGAGGAGTTTACAAAAATAATGCCCGGATATTCAGGTAAATAGGCTACTTTATCACAGGTCAGTGACTCCTCCTCCAGCTGGAGCGACTCCTCAGCTGTGCTCGTGTTGAAAACGTGACTCCACCTCATGCTGGGAACGTGACACAACGCCGCTCACAGAGATGCAGGAAGAAAATAAATATTTTAAGGAAATGGACAAAGATAGTAACGCAAAGTAACGCACAGTGGCTCGAAAAAAATAACTTTAATCAGATTACTGGATTGGAAATAGTAACGCGTTAGATTACTCGTTATTGAAAAATGACGTAATTTTAGAGTAACGCGTTACAAAGTAGCGCGTTACTGGCAACACTGATCAAGATACACAAGTTATACACTTGACAGCTACTGATAGTGAGATAATATTTAGTGCAACATTTTACCAGATGAACAGAAGCGTAGCCTGAGCTGTAACCAAACTTCAGCCACTTTGACACTGAGGACAGATTTTCTTTAGATTTCTGCCAACACGGTGACATTGTAAAAATCTTATCTAAACACATTTTTCTTTCTCCTGTATTTTGTTCTCATTTAAAATCTCAAGATGATGACTGTAATTAATGGGTCAAAATCTAAATGTAAGATTGAAATATTATTAATAATGGGACAAAAAGCATTCTAAGGTGAGATTTAAACTTTGTGTTTGTCAAGACTGAAATATGGCCAGAAATCATATAAATGATATTATAAACCAGATCAACTGAGCAGCTAAATTTCCTTTAATCAGTTTGTGTTGTTTAGAGAGGAAGTGACGGTTTATTTATCTTATTACTGTCCACAGTCCCACCAAATGAACCATTTTCCACATTTAGATTTAAATTTCACACGCTTGGGTTTCTCGTTTGCTGCGGTTAATGCTAAATGTCTCTAATCTTCAGAATCTTTGCAGAATGAATGTTAACTAAAACCAACTTAGATTAGTATGCGGTTGTTCATGCTTGTGTAGCTTTCAATGTCTTCAAAGATTTAAGATTTTAAACTAATAATTTCATGTCACACTGAGTTTTATTCTGTAAAATACACAGTTTCATTGGTGGTTTAGTCTGAGTTGGAGAACAATATCAGATTGGTGGATAAGTCCAAGCTAAATCCAGTTTTAATTTTATTTATAAACTTCTTGAAGCATGTTTGATGTCATTTATAATCCACCAACTAGCAGATGCCAGGTTAAAACTTATACATTTAAATTGGATCACTGAAATGAACTTTTTGTCTGAATGGCAGCATAATGATTGAAGCTCAGCATACCATCTGTATCAATCCATTTCCATCACAGATGCTGCTTTTTGAACTGTGGCTGATGATAAGCCAGATGGTCTTATTCCTTTTGAGCTTGAATGTGTTGCATTCATGACAAATCAGACTTTCAGCCACCAGAGAACAGAACCGTTTCTCAATATACTTCAGTCCAAAAATACTGTTTCCTAGTGAGTTGACTGATATGTAATACAGTATTTACAAACATGTTTCTATCAATATCAATCTGCATTAAAAAACGATAGTGAGCTAGGTCGTGGTAGCAGGAAGATATGAAACCAGGGAGTATATATACAGGGAGAGGTGATTACTGAATATAAACAGTGAGCTGATTGGCAGATGGTTGTGTAACTGATGAAAAGAACAAGAAAAGGAAAAATACAAACCCCCAAACCCAACGCTGACAGTTTGCTTATAAAAGCCTCCCTGGGGAGCTCTTCACCTCAGATCAACCAAGTGGAACAGTTTCCAATTAACGTCATAAAATGTGAGCGGATCAATGACAACTTAAGTTTGGTAAACAGACTTTACAAAAACTAAATTCATAGTGTATGATTATAGTGATTTATTAATCCAGTGTACCTATATTGTAGTAACTTCATTAGAATCAAGGCTGCAGCTAACTCAGCAGATTTTCTATTTTGGTCACGTGAGAGCCTCATTTCAAGTTTTCTGTGTGTGAGCGAGCGTGCTGACTAGCCATCTGCTGCCCTGTTCAATATAATAGTCTATTCATGTGAAACAGCTGGCGGCCACACTGACCTCTGTCTGTTCTGCCTCTGACTGTCTGTCTGCTGTTTGTGGCTCCCTCGCTGCTCGAGGAATCTCTGGTAGTACTTTAAAGTTTCAGAAGACATTGAAAATCTCTTGATGTGACTCAAAGTTTACAGAACTGAAACACTTTGAAAACATTTATTTGTTGTCATAATTCAGATTATAAAGTTTACAGTTCAGGTTTTAGCTTGTTATAATGAGTTGAAAAAAACAATCAGCTGTTTTTATAGCTTGACAATACAATTAATGAAAAATAGACACATTTATGTTCTTCTTTTCTTTTTGTATATTGTGATCATATAAATTATTTATACTTAATGCACATGTAAAAGCCAAATGAAAGCTGCATTTTCCTCGTCTCCAGACCCTGTTGTTGCTGTATGAATTCTCCCTTTAACTCATTGTTAGAGTTTTGCTCCCTGTGATTTCTGCGTGCTCTTTGTTTTCAGAGGTTTTTCTTTGCTGCCTTGTCAGCTTGTTGTTCTATTAATAAAACAGTTGGTTTACACTCTCAGCCTCAGTAGTTTGCAGTTGGGTTCCTTTACAAAAACTAACCTGACACAAACAACCTCAAATATCTGTGTGAGGTCATCTCATTGGTTGCCTGATACAATGAAAATGTCACCATAAGAGATTTATAAAATCATAAACATCATTTTTTAGTAACTTTGATTCTTGTGATGATCTTAACGCACCTTTTTTATGTTTTTGTTGCATTGTTTCTTTCTCTCTTCCTGGAACAGTTGTACTTTCTGCTGCTGTGGTCGTTCTCTCCTGTCAGGGCCTCTCTTCACCTCTGCTGATGAAGCAACATTTTACACCCCATGCAAGTTATTCATGCTCACACACCATGGGAACACTGGGATGCTCATTAAACCTTCCTCAGCATTAGGAAAGAAGATAAAATGAGATATTTCATAACAGGTTGCAGCTCTGTCTTTTTCCATGCTGTTGCTGCAACACATGTGAAAACGGACTCTTGTGTAAACATAAAGACCAAAATGATTGCGGCATTTATCTCCTTATGTTAGAACCAGTCAACTGAGAACTCAACAAAAAGCAGTTTTTTTGCTTTATTTGTTGCAGTGAAGCTTTAAAAGTTGGTGTAATAGCTGCAGATTATCTGATGAAAGTTTTCCAAAACCATTCACACACTCACACTCACACATACATGATTACATCTGGACTCAGTTGTAGGTCCCAGCGGAGAACCCGTAGCTATTTTGGGCAGCGTGAAGGACTGAGTGCTGAGTGAGAGAGGGAAAAGGCATTGAATAACATCAGAGATCCTCCCTAGACGTGAAGAGAGCCACGGTCATTGATTTAGTCATTTGCAGGATGAAAGTGCAAAGACAAATGAGAAGTTTTAGAAATATTTACTGGGATTTTTCAACTATTTAACTTTTACACTCAGAAATAAGCAAAGGAAAATGTAGCTTTTCATTTCTTTTATATTCATTTGGGACAATAAGGGTTATAATATAATGTAAGTTAATAATCCTGTAAGATTAATGTTTAGATGTTTAAAACAAACTAACTTACTCATCTTCATATTTCTTAGTTTTTTCCATTTCTTCTTATTTGTATTTTTAGTTAATATCAGTGTGTATATCAATATAAATAGTGATTTTATTCTACCGAGTGGTTGACCTGCCAGTTAAAGGGGAAAAGATAAAAAACTAAAACCTTTGATCAAACATTTTGTTTAAATCAGCTTGTCATTGTGGACAATTTGTCCCAAGTGGAAACAAATCAGTTGGTTTGACATCCATTAATTATCATTATGGGACATTAACCAAATGTTACAAACACAAAATACAGTTTATTGCAAATAAATTGCATAGATAGTATTTCACAGCTACAGCTCTTTGATGGGAAGAAAAGAGGAAAAAGGCACTCAATCAACCGAAAAGAAAGAAAACCCCAAATTAGACCTAAACGTGGGATTAAGAAAAGACTAATAAAAGACAGGAGGATAAATAAGGATGTTTGATGGGGAAGAGTGAAGAGAATTGGTGCAGCAAACAGCACAGCTGTCCTAATAAAGAAGTGAGGCTCTTTTTTCATCCCCGCTCATGTTTCTCCTGCTGCATCCACGTGAGATTTGAGGGAGGAGGCAGGAAGTCGGGCAGAGGAAGAGGACTGGACACCGCTGCACAGAAAGTCTGCTCAGCCCAAAATCCAACATCACTGGGTGTCTGCTTGGTTTAGCTGGAAAGATGATGGCTTTTAGAGTCAAAAAATACTCAACAATAATAGTTTAAGCATGTAAATGCACAGAGAATCAGGTCATTCTGATAATTAATTCTGTTAGTTTCTTACACACAGAAGAGTTATTAAAGAAATGAATATTAAAATGTCAATGCACAGTAAAATGGGTTGCAGACAGAAACAAACACACACACACGTGCATGAACATGCAATAAAAAAACCACATCCAGACGCATGTGCTTGGAATCAGGGTTTTATTGAGAGCCAGTGTAAGCTGGTTTGGTGATTTTCAAATGTAATGACTTAGGGATAGAAATAAATCTCTTATGCGACGGCCTCGGCCGGGGGAAATCAACGACAGCATCCCAGCATGATTTAATCAGCTAATCTCTGGAAAATCTGGGGGAACCACTTATAATGGTGCAAAATTGATTTATAGCACTTTATTTTTATAGAAGTGTTTTCAACTGAATTCACACACACACACACACTTTTCACCGGGCGGGAATAGGGTTTGTGCTGTCAGCAGCAGTTTTGCAGTGTGATTCAGCCTCAGGAGTCATGCATGACGTTTTTTATTGTGCACTTTGCTTTAGGGGAACAGTCATCCACTGCCTGGTCGGTATCATAAAGTTGAGATCTGTAAAATCAGAAACCTGTAAACATCTTGAGGTTTTCAGTTTCAAATGAAATGTGAGTAAAAATAACATTTTGAGAAATTTTGTCGTAAGCTCATTCTATTGGTGATGTTTTATTCAGTTTATAGACCCTAACCACTATCACCAACCATCCTAGAGGTCTATAAACAGTTTCAAAGCATTTAAACATATTTTTAATGTGTCAAAATTCTTAGCATCTCAAAATAGATGAACCAGTGCTGAAGTGATCTCAGATAAATGCATTTGACCTTTTTCTCACTTTTGCAGCACTGACTTAGCACAAAGGCCACCATGTCTTTCTCAGGTCTGTCTGTGAAGTTTGAGTCTCAGAGGGACATTTCACTTTAACACTGTGTGAAGGCCAATCTTATGGTTCAGTTAGTGCATGTTTTGTTTGTTCTCCCAATCTAAGTCCTGAATGTCTTTTCTTTATTATGCTTGCATGACAGTGACTTCAGCTTATGAAATCATGATGTTCCAAAATCTCCATGAAGGTCTGTATGTTTGGAGTGACTCATTTCCTTGCTGTGCAGCTTTTCTCACAGCAGCATCAGTGATTTGGTCTCTAGCTCCATCTAGTGTAGAGAATGAGAAAAAGCTCTTACGTTAAACAAAGATGCCTGTTTTTGTTTTGAAAATAAGAAAATCTTACATAACCAGGTGTGCTCCCCTAATCTTAGCTCTTTTCCTTCACTAAGACCATTAAACCTTGAAGAAGCAGGATGTGATTAAAATAATTTGTTTCTGTGAACAACAGGAATGATTGTGTTAGTGAAGGTTCTCATCCATAGGGCAAGGTAGATCTTAATAGAAGAGAACAAATAGCAGCTAGACAATGTTTTGCATCTCATTCAAGGAGCTTTATCAAGTCAAAGCCATAAATGTGGTGTCCTAGGTTCAGAGTGTTTATATTTGACCTAATGTGATGTTGAATGAGGTGGGGCTGTGCCAAGCTACAGCAGAAAGTCAGTAGAAATAGTTTAATGTCTTCGGCACATTATGCATCAATAGTTATGTTTTTTATTTATTCATTGGCTTGAAAAGCATGCAAATGACCCCCAGCAACATTTTGTTTAAAAAAAAGACAGAAAAGGATACTTTGCCTGTCACTTTTGGTTGAAAAGTAAAATGTGAAAGTAGTTTCTTTGTTGGAGCTAAATTTGGATTGGTCACTTAAAGCCCAACTAAAGTTATGCCTACCTGAGAGCTGACACAGGCCATCTTCATCGTAACACCAGGACCAACGTGCAGTAAAAAGCTACCCTGAAAGTCAAACCCACCCATTTCTCTGATTGGATAGTTGGATTTGTGATCAATATAACATTGACCAATCAGGTGAGAGGAAGAAATATTCTGCCACAATTCACACTTGTAAGTTGAGTCACACACAAAAGTGAACTTGAGCACAGAGTTTTACATGTAGACTTAAAACAAAAATAATGTTGTAACCTGTGCAAATGTTTTTACAAATAAAAAAATCTTTTTAACACACACAAATTCCTTTTACAACTACAAAATCTGATTTACAAGTACACAAATTATATTTACAACTACAAAATCTGACTTACAAGTACAAATCTAACCTACAAGTACAAAATATTTATGGCAGGAATTTGTGCCCATACTCTAGTACCTGTGGGCAAGTCCCACAACCAATATGGATAACATGTTTGTTTATATATGTCACACAGTGAAAATTTGGTTTTGATTTAAATTTTTATTTGCATGGATTTTCTGTTTTTTATACTTATTGCATGTCTTGTACAGTTTTACTGCATGTGTTTTAACCATGTTTTGATCACTGTGGACTGGTTCCCATGATGGATGATGACTGATGACGATCACCTGTTGGAAGGCGGGCGTGGCCAGGAGGCAGTCTATTTAAGTGCCATTTAGGTTGGCAGAGGAGAGGAAGGCACAAAGGAACAAGACTGAGGTGGAGAGGAGAGAGGCCAGGAGGCATCCCTGGCCCCCAAGCCCGCAGAGGAGACAGAGGACCTCTGGGATTTGTTTTGTTTTTTATGCAAGGTTTTAAGTACTCTTTATACCAGATTTTATTTAGTTTTAACTAACGTTTTATTTTTATTTTTTTTAACTGACAATTACTGTAGAAAATTGGAATAAATTGTCATTTGTTTCCATTTTTGCTTTTGTGTCTCTGTGCTCTGGTTGCCCGGGTTGTCGCTTCCCCTTGTTTGTGAGCTGTGGGGGTCTGTTGGCAAGACCGTCCTCAGTCACATAAATTTGGCGTTGTTGGGTACACTCAAAAAAATTTGTCATTGGATGAACTCAATTTGATTGATGGCAGGTTTTCCACATAATACAAATATGTTGGTTCAATCAAATCTATATACATCATGACAATATAAATATATTGAGTCAGTCAAACACAATTTCTTTAATACCTTTAAAAGGAAAAAAAATCACATTAACAAGATGTGAACATTTTTAGTTGGTTCAACTCAATACAATGTAATTCAGTGAAGCTAAACTGTCATTGAATTGAATGGATGATTTTTAGTTAAACTACCTTCTTGACATGTTTTGACTCACATCTGTGGTCTTCATCAGAAGTGTCACAGATGTAGGTGTGACATGTCATTATCAGCTGTTCCTCCTGATGGGCGTGACCAACCCAGACCTGTCAGATCTGCAGGGATGGCCACGACCATATTCACCAGCTGGTCACTGGAGAAGAGAGTCCCAGGTGAGAATGAGACATAGGCCCCCTCGTCCTGGTTCATAGACCACCTGGCCTGCTTCCTTATTTTGATGGCCTCTCTTATCCAATGTCTGTATCTGTTGTCTTCTGTGTGATACAGACATTGGATAAGGACTTTGGAGGTCGTGAGAGTGCAAAATGTTCAAAGAGGGTGGACCGTTGTGCAACTCAATAGTTTTGTGTTATTGTAACAAATCCCATTTTGAAAGAAAATATTTTAGGTTCACCAGACAAATAATAATTATTGTAAGCTAAAGTGCTACATTTACATGGAGTGAAATAAAAAAAAAATGTTTCAGCTTAATTGAATTTTTTTTCTTTGTGTACAAATGTGAATGTGCAAAAGTGTGCTCCTCCTCCCCCCATTGGCCAAACAAACTCATTTATTTTGTGTTCAGAATCAGCCTCTGATGGTTTAGAATAATTTTTAGTCCATACAAAGAAAATCTAATTAATTTGGTGTTTATTAATTTTATTTATGGACAACTGACAAAATGTAAATATATTCTTTGAAAGAACGACCTGAATCTGTTTTTTGAGTGTAGGAAGAAGGAAGCAACGCTTGGGGCCCAGAGTTCAGAGCACATTTTAAAGCAATACTGAGCAGTTTTTAACACTTTAAGTTAGAGCATTAAAATTGATCTCAATGATTATTTAGTTAGAAACTTGACCAGTTTCATGTTTGACAGCACTCTGCACCCCTCTACTGGCCAGATACCGCACTAGACAGTTTTGAGCCTCAGCCAGTACCTTCAAAGATTATGTCACTTTCTGCTTTACGACAGAACCGGCAGAGAGAGAAGGATACAGGGCCGGATCTAGCCAGCCCCACTAAGGGGGGCAGGTAGAATATCAGGGGGGGCGAGTCTGGACACTAGGGCTGGGTATTGTTAGGAATGTCACAATTCGATTCGATTTCGATTCTTCAGGCTTCGATTCGATTTCGATTCGATTTGATATTGATCTATTAGTTTCGATATCGATTCAATAATAAGTAAATACACAAGTAATTAATTACCTAACGGCTCTACGTTAACTTTTTTAGCTCATAGCACTGGTGCTACAGAGGTTGCAGATTTTGTAGCACAGAACAAAAAGTTGTAGCACCAGCATAAAAATTCAGCTACAATATCTAAAAGCCAAAATTAGTACTTGTCATTCTTAACACACTGAAAAAGTGCTTATAATGAAAAGACAATAAGAAAAAATATATTCAATGTAATTTCAAAAAGAACATTTATTCATTCAAATTAGTGTAGATTTGTTCAAAGTGTGAGTGTGCTGAGAAATGTGTGCAATTAGTGTTTAACTAATTGCACACACTCCCTTTTGGCTGGCAATATTCCTCCTGCACTGAAATCAGCAGTCATCACACCACTACTTAAGAAACCCACACTGGATCCGACTGTTCTCTCCAACTATAGGCCTATCTCCAATCTCCCTTTCCTGTCAAAGATTCTGGAAAAAATAGTTGCAAGACAACTTCAGGACCACCTCAAAGACAACGACCTTTTTGAAAAGTTTCAGTCTGGTTTCCGCCCTGGCCATAGCACAGAAACAGCTCTGGTCAGGGTCACTAATGACCTCCTGATGGCAGCAGATACCGGTTCCCCTTCTCTCCTCATCCTTCTGGACCTAACAGCTGCTTTTGATACAGTAGATCACAACATTCTCCTCCATCGCCTGCAATTCACCATTGGACTTTCAGAAAATGTCCACAACTGGTTCACTTCATACCTGACAGGCAGAACTGAATACGTCGCCATGGGGACAGCCACATCTTGCACACATGATGTCGTCTGCGGTGTTCCCCAGGGATCTGTGCTAGGCCCCACCCTATTCTCCATCTACATGCTCCCTCTTGGTAAAATCATCAGCAGACATGGAATATCCTTCCATTGTTATGCTGATGATACACAGCTTTATCTTAAGACCACACCCACTCTCTCTGCTCCCCTGCCATCGTCGACATTGACCACCTGTCTGGAGGAGATTGAGGCGTGGATGAAGCTCAACTTCCTTCAGCTGAACAGCACAAAAACTGAAGCCATACTGGTTGGTACACCACGTCAGCTCCATTCGTCCACTATCACCGGCATCACCTTCTCTGGACAAAACATTCCACTTTCCACATCTGTCACCAACTTGGGTGTCAAAATGGACTCTCAACTCACTTTTGACACCCACATCAAACACCTCTGTAAAGTATCTTTTTACCACCTTAAGAACATCGCCAAACTCCGTCCAAGTCTCAGCCTGGCAGATTCAGAGAAGCTCGTCCACGCCTTTGTCTCCTCCAGGCTGGATTACTGTAATGCACTTCTCATCGGGATCTCTGGCAAGAACCTCCAGAGACTACAGTACATCCAGAACAGCGCTGCCAGGATCCTGATGAGGGTGCGCAAGCATGAGCACATCACCCCATTCTGAAAGCACTTCACTGGCTCCCTGTCCCACTTAGAATAGAATACAAACTCTGCCTCCTCTCCCACCAGTGCATTTATGGTCAAGCCCCCCACTACCTAAAGGAACTCCTCACTTCCCCGACCACACGCATCCTTTGCTCTGTAAAAGCTAACACGCTTCAAACCCCCAGAACCAAGCTCTGCAGCATGGGAGATCGGGCCTTTTCCTCTGCTGCTCCGAGGTTGTGGAACTCCCTCCCTGTCCACTAGAGGGCTCCACAGACTGTGGATGCTTTTAAACAGAACCTGAAAACCTACCTTTTTAGAAAAGCTTTTTGTTAGTTTTATTCTGTAGCCGCCCCTTTTATTTTTTTAACTTGTTTTATGAGTGTTGACTCAGCTATTTTAACCTTCTCCTCTGTAGCACTTTGAGATTGCAAAATATAAAGTGCAATATAAGTTAAATTTATTATTATTATTATTATTATTATTATTATTATTATTATTATTATTATTATTATTATTAACTGTAGTGTGTATCCTGTGTGAGTTTTAGAAAAAAACATGGATAATATTATAGTTTGTATACATCTAGTGATGTGTGGTTGTTGAGTTATCTGATTTGATCTTTCTTTTTTTATTTGATCTTTTTCTTTGATCTTGCCACCCTTGTACTGTCTTTGCCCCTGCCTGGCCCCCGCCCCCCTCTAGATTCGCCCCTGGGGCGGAGCTGCAGCAGCGTGTCAGGCGGACTTCAGTGTGAAGCCGTCTCTCTCCCTGACTCGGACCGTGGACCCGTTTACAGACATCGATGTGACCCATTAAGATTTTTAGTTCCTCTGGTTTAATGCGTGTCTGTGATTAAACCACAGGGAGACTTTTAGCGTCGCTAAGAGGTTTTTTTCCGACCAGCTGACAGGCGGAAGAGACAGAAATCTGTCGCTAGACAAGAACTTTAATCCGTACAAGTGCGCAAATACTATATTTCACACACTTTACATTGTTTTAACATTTTTAAACTTAATTCTGAAGGTGTGGTGGCTTTTATTTGGCCGTGTGCCATGAATTATTACGTGTTGAGGAAATAGCACAAGCGCTACGTCTAAAAATAGTTTATAGCACAGACCGTTTTTATCATCAGACTGCGACATACATATGTCACACTGTACAGCCCTGAATAAGAATATTTTTCTATAATGTGTGCAGTATTACAAATGTTTAAGAACAAACTGACCCCAGCGTTTCCTGTCATTTTTTTTTAGCAGAATAAGCAGTACAATAATACGTAAGCAGAAGGTGTATTGAATACAAACCCCAGCTGTAACAAACAGGTGCTTTTTTAACACCTCTAAAGTGTGTGTAATAGTAGAAAGTATTTCTTTCTTGCTATACATTCAAGTTATAAAAGAAATGTAAACAGAAGCACAGAATGAGAATCCTCCTCGTCTTTTACAACGCTGAACACTCTCACTAGAGTGTTACCCACAGCGCCCCTACTGGCCGGCGGGCTGAATCGATTCATAAAATGTGATGAATCGATATTGAATTGAGAAATTAATAATTGCAATGCATTGATGAATCGATATTTTTACCCAGCCCTACTGGACACGCTAAGAATTTTTTTGTCATCACCCCCCCCCCCCCCCCCCCCCCCCCCCCCCCCAATCCCTTAAATGCATCAAAAACTACACCATCATCACATCAGTTCCTCTATCCATAAATTTATTTTCATATTTGGTCCCTACCCTCTGCATTTACCCGGGCTTGGGACCGGCACAAGTAGGACACTGGCTTATGCCCTGTTGAGGCTGCATTTATCTGTTTATTTTTTGTTATATTTTTGTTTTTTTGGTTCTTTTTATGTTTTTTGTTTTGTTTTGTTCTTTTTTGTGTTTTTTGTTTTTCTTTCTGTGTCATTTCGTTTGTCTTTTTTGATTTTATTTTTATCTTCATTTTGATTTTTTAATCTTATCTATCTATTTAACCATTATTTTAGTCTTTTAGATTGTTTACTTTAATTTTTTTAATCTATCTTATCTGTTGAACCTTTCAGTTTTGTCTTTTAGATTATATTTATCTTTTTTAATCTATTTTAATTTGCTTTGAACCTACCCTTTGTGTTTTATATTACTTTTAATCTTTTTATTTTTTCCATCTTATCTATATATTGAACCTCTCTTTTTTGTCTTTTACTTAATTTTTTATTTTTATCCATGTATCCTTTATCCATTTTCTATTGTTTATGGGATTTCTATCTTTTTTTTGTACATTTGTTGTTTTTATTTCTTTATGGCTTATATTAGCAGGGGAGCACACAATTTTTCAACCCATGTTCTCAAGGGAGAACCTGGCGCTCTTGTCTGATTCTCACATGGGGGTGGGGGGGGGGGGGGGGGGGGGTGGTGGTTAGGTTGATGATGAAGATGTGATGAAGAAGCTGTCGCTGTAGGCTGTTTTCTGTGTGTGTCGCTCTAGTACTGGGCAAAATACTCACGGACTGGATCGGATCATGGATTTCAGTCAAAGATTTGATCATTCTTTGAATCAGCAGAAAGAAAAATAAAAGACAAAAAACTTTGATCTCTATTTATTTTGTAGCAACATTTTTCTGCTCAATCTACAGCATTTAACTCAAGATGTCAATCCAATGCTTAAATAAAATGTTTAATCATATAAAACAAGTTAAATGGTGAAAAGACTTCTGATCACCTCTGGGGTCAGACAGAGCCGCTCACTGCCGACAGCTGCAGCAGGTGAGGAGGGGGGGAGGGGGGTGATGATCAAGGTGTTCTGATCGCTCCTGACTGAACACCGTTAGTATTAACGTGCATTAGCTCGTATAAAAGTCCAACACAACATGTTATCTTAGACAGAAATAGATGAGTCTGGTTTCTCTTTCAGAGAGGAGATCAGCTGACAGATGGTGGGGGGGGGGCTCAGCTGGTCCGCGCACACATCATAGAATGGATCAGTTAATGATCAGTGATCTTTTGTTCTGGTTAACTAAAATGACTGAGTCTGATAGAGAGAACTTGATATGTGATGACTAAATGAACGTCTTTCTCAGAGGGGAATTATTTATCAGCAGATTCAGAGCGAGCTGTCGGGTCGGGGAGGATTTAGCAAACGCACGAGCGCTGCTGGATCCGTGAACCGTGTCCCGAACCATAGAGGGTGATTGGTACAGATCACTGATCTATTGTGACCTGTTGCACCCCTCCTGAGCATGTGTGAGTTACGTGCGTGGGTCGGATGTACTGTGATTGTGCGCGTGTGTGTGTGTGTGTGTGTTTTGAAGCATGCGTCAAAGTAGCCGCGCGTAAAGGCGCGGTGCCAGGCGCATTGGAGATGCTGTGAGTGTGTGTGTGTGTGTCGGAGGTTCTGCTGTGTGTCCACTAGCTTCAGAGCTTCATGTGTGCACTCATTCACTGAGCTGCAACAGGATGTGAAGCTCGTCAGATCGAAGGGTCTCCCATCGGGACCGCGCAGCGCTGGTCCGCAAAGTTGCGTTCGGGCAGGCGGTTCTGGTACGCATGAATGAAATCCGGTTCTGATGACACCTCCCTATGCATCTACCAATCAGTAGCTACTTTGAATGAGGACAAACGGAAGAGAGCGCTCACTCTGACCGTTTTTGACTGAAATATTTTTTTAAATTTGGTATTTCTGCATGCAGTCGCGTTTGGGGGGGCAGTCATGGAATTTGGGGGGGCAATGCCCCCCCCTTGCCCATGCCTACATCCGGGCCCGGAAGGATAGACTGTTTATGAACTTATATACATTCAAAAGAAATATAAAAACTTCAACTTGTCTGACAGATTATTAGCTGAAAGCTGTTGCAGACTGGGCTGGAAAAAGTTCAGGCGTGAGATGATTTACGACGGTAAAAGTGAAACTTTTAATCGTAGCCTCCTACTGCCCCCTACTGGTTAAAAGTCACTCAGTGCTGCTTTAAAGATGCCAGTTTTATTTAGTGATGTTTTAAATATGGACATTTTAAAAAAAAAATTGTTGTAAAGGTTTTAGTTGGCCTAAAAGGTGCGCTGCAATGGTCCGGTACAGGGTTCTTTTTTTTTTTTTTTTTAGTTTTATTGTTTAACCCATTCAGCTCCTAGATAGTGCTCTGCTGGATTCAATCTTGGACAGCTTCCTGCCCGGCATTGGCCAGAGGACTAGGTGACAGGGACTGTCACCATTAACTTGTGGCGGGATGTTACACACACTCGTCACTGTATTTAAACACAGCTTTGCTGTCAGTCAGACTACCGAGTAAAACCCAACACACAAGGAATTTTAAAGAGCTTTTTAACACAGATTTTACTGAACCCCCAACGCACATGATTCTGAGCAAATGGCACAACCACAGCAAAAGATCTAGCCAATGGAAGACATTAATTTAGTTGAAGAAATTCACAAGTTGAATTCTTTGTTGTTTGATATAAGACAGCAGAACAGCGAACTGAAGAAGGATTTTAATGATGTCACAAGACAGGCAGAATATTATAAGTGGGAATTATATAAAGCAAAATAATCTGTTTTTTTTTTTTACTGGCAATTACTGTAGAAAATTGGAATAAATTGTCATTTGTTTCCATTTTTGCTTCTGTGCTCTGGTTGCCCGGGTTGTCGCTTCCCGTCGTTTGTGAGCCATGGGGGGTCTGTTGGCAAGACTGTCCTCAGTCACATATAAGCCCCTCCATTTAAGCGTGGCTTAAAGTTCAAAGGACACTCGTCACTGTATTTAAACACAGCTTTGCTGTCAGCTTTACTGACTGTGAGGTGTATTCAGTAGGGGTGGTAGTTCAAAGCAGTGAACTATCTTGTGACTTCGTGGTCTTTTTTATCCATTTCTGCTAACACGCACCTGCCCTCTTGTGGTGGTTTTGTGACATTACAACAAGCATTATTTACAGTGAAAAACCTTGGTATCTGTCACCCTCTTGTGGTGGTTTTGTGACATTACAACCATCACTATTTACAGTGCTTTTAGTTGAAAAACCTTGGTATCTGTCACCCTCTTGTGGTGGTTTTGTGACATTACAACCATCATTATTTACAGTGCTTTTAGTTGAAAAACCTTGGTATCTGTCACCCTCTTGTGGTGGTTTTGTGACATTACAACAAGCATTATTTATAGTGCTTTTAGTTGAAAAACCTTGGTATCTGTCACCCTCTTGTGGTGGTTTTGTGACATTACAACCATCATTATTTACAGTGCTTTTAGTTGAAAAACCTTGGTATCTGTCACCCTCTTGTGGTGGTTTTGTGACATTACAACAAGCATTATTTATAGTGCTTTTAGTTGAAAAACCTTGGTATCTGTCACCCTCTTGTGGTGGTTTTGTGACATTACAACCATCATTATTTACAGTGCTTTTAGTTGAAAAACCTTGGTATCTGTCACCCTCTTGTGGTGGTTTTGTGACATTACAACAAGCATTATTTATAGTGCTTTTAGTTGAAAAACCTTGGTATCTGTCACCCTCTTGTGGTGGTTTTGTGACATTACAACCATCATTATTTACAGTGCTTTTAGTTGAAAAACCTTGGTATCTGTCACCCTCTTGTGGTGGTTTTGTGACATTACAACAAGCATTATTTATAGTGCTTTTAGTTGAAAAACCTTGGCATCTGTCGACCTCTTGTGGCAATAAGGTGAAATTACAACTAACATCATTCACAGTTCTTCTAGTTTAAAAACCTTGAAGAAAAAATACAGTAAATTAAAGAACACTATCTCTAATGTAAAACCATTATTCATCCATACTTGGGATATGTTAAAATACTGTAATTTTAAAAGAAACTCATAAATCAAGGCAGTAATGTTTGAAAACAGCTAGCTAATGAATTATATTCAGTAAGGATGGTCAGCACGTTGGTCTGCTGGGCTGCACGTATTATTTGTGGGGAATCGGATGCAGCGCTATTTCTTCATCCTTTCATCAAATTATTGGTGGGGACATTTCAGTGATAGCTTGGTATTGGTGGGGACCCGTCCATGCCAAATCTACACCCATGATTTGTGAACTGAACTGAAACATACAGTATAAATGCTGCAGTCAGAGGCGATCGCATGGATGCGCTCATTGCGCTGCGCCCCTCAGACGGGGAGAGTTATTACTAGAGTTCTCTAGAGGAAGACTTTGTGATCAGCTGGTTTATTCTCTAGATCAGTCTGGATTTATGAACTGAACTGGACCTGGTGTGCAGATCAACTGAGCTGAACCATCAGAACCACGCGATCTTCTGTTCTGCGGCTTAATTAAACACTCAGGTTAGGGGTGGGGTGGGTTGAAGATGATGATTGCTGTTGGCTCAACATTTTTCTGCTTAATGCTCAATAAATTCAAACAACCTTTAACTCATGAGGTCAATCTGATGCTTAAATAAGACTTTTAAACATATTTAAACCAATTCAATATTGAAAAGCCTTCTACTAGTCACCTCTCTGGTCTGACAGAGCGATGACCCGGTTTCTTCCTCACTGCAGTCAGACTCAGCTGCAGCAGGTGAGGAGGCGTGACGATCAAGGTGTCTTGATCCTCCTGACTGAGCACCGTTAATATTAATGTTCATTAGCTCGTATAAAAGTCCAACACAACACGTTATCTTAGGCAGAAACTGGTTAATCTGGTTTGCCATCAGGGAAGAGGATGATCAGCTGACGGAGGGATGGAGCATCAGCAGCTCCCCGCGCGCGCACGCATCATGGATCAACAATCGACCAGTGATCTTTTGTTCTGGTCAACTAAAATGACTGATTCTGATAAAGAGAACTGGATATGTGATGACAAAATGAACGTCTTTCTCAGAGGGGAATTATTTATCAGCTGATTGACAGCGCGAGCTGTCGGGTCGGGGAGGATTTAGTAAAGCGCGCGAGCGCAGCCAGCTGGATCGCAAACCGTGTCTCGAACCAAAGAGGGCGATCTGTTCAGATCACGGATCGATTGTGACCCGTTGCACCCCTCCTGGGCATGTGTGAGCTGCGTGCGTGGGTTGGACGTACTGTGATTGTGTGTTAAAGCGCGCGCCGAGCTGTGCGTAATGGCGCACTGGAGATGCTGTGTGTGTGTGTGTTTGTGTGTGTGTTTGTGCAGTGGCCCCACCAGTCCCAAGAGGAAGAAGAAGAGAAATAGGGATCACAAAATATAAAAAACTAACATAAAACTAAAACTAAACGAGCCATCCATTATATATACAATAAGTGCTGTGTATAATCTGCATTTAGGTGTAGTTTAGAAAGGTTTTCTTACTATTTTTTACTGGACCGATAGGTCGTGTTTCTTTGGGTTCTACTGCGCATGTCTGGACGGGACGCCGTCCCGACATAGCGCATTGTTTTCTGCTCCTGACGCATGCGCACTGAGTGCAAAAAATAGGAGATCGCTCGGGACGCAGGTCTTCATGTCCCTGTGTGACATGCGCACAACGGCAGGAGACCGGAGTGTTGCTCAGACTGAAACCGGAAGTTCTTGCTCTCTTTTTAATGGAGGGTAGAAAATGGATATTTATTCAAAGAATCCTTCTTTCCTGCTTGTGAAAACAAGCCGAATGATTCCATTTGTCCTGATATCATCAACTCAATGGTGAGTGACTTCGTTTGTTTGTTTCTTTTCTTAATAACTATGTGTCTGTCATGGATTTTCCCATTCAAAAACCCCATAGGCGGAGCTAGCCGCGGCTAGCAGTGCTAAGTACTGATGAGTGAATTTATACCTTAAATAGCGATATGTGTTTGTTGAGGTGTCTGCCGAATGTTAGAGAAATACAGGTACTGCTGATTGAATACGTTGGTTTATGTAGTTTAGCCCGTTTTTCATGCGTTTTCTCTACTTTTCATTAAATTATTATGGCGTTTTAAGGAAGTTTGGTCTGACTGGGTTTGATGGGACTTATCAGTGGATTTGACTTTATTTTGTTGTTAATTCACTTCATTGGTTGAGCTGATTGTTATGACTTGCTTGGTTAGTGGTTGTTGTCTGAATTGTAACATTAATTATCTGACTGTATTAGTTAGAGATGGATTTATTTGTTTGTGGTGTCAGTAGAAAGATAATTGTGAATATTAAGTAATGTTTTTGACTTTGCCAGGTTGTTTTTTCCTTGAAACTCTTACAACTTCTGTTGTGACCACACTGTGGTTGTTTTTTATTTTTATTTGTATCTGATTATATTGATATTATTCTAAGGTCTCCTTATGAAGACTTTATGATTTCTTTACGGTTTGATGTGTAGAATTAGACCTAACAGCTCCACATTTAGAGAACTGGTGGTACTAGGGATTTTTACCAGAAAAATATTCAGTCAGATGAAAATATTTTGCATCATTCCCTGCCCTAGTGGTGATATGTGACTTTTTTTTGCGCATCTGAAAACTGACTAGCAAAAATGCGCCCCACCGAAAAAAAATTTCACCAGCCGCCACTGTGTGTGTGTCGGAGGTCCTACCGTGTGTGCACACAAGCTTCAGAGGCAGGGCCGGATCTAGCCAGCCCCACTAAGGGGGGCAGGTAGAATATCAGGGGGGGCAAGTCTGGACATGCTAAAAAATTTTTGGTCATCACATCCCCCCGAATCCCTTAAATGCATCGAAAACTACGCCATCATCATATCAGTTCCTCTATCCATAAATTTATTTTCATATTTGGTCCCTACCCTCTGCATTTACCCGGGCTTGGGACCGGCACAAGTAGGACACTGGCTTATGCCCTGTTGAGGCTGCATTTATCTGTTTTTTTGTGTGTTCTTTTTGTGTTTTTTTTCTTTTGTGTGTTTTTTTATCTTTCTTTCTGTCATTTTGTTTTTGTCTTTTATTTGACTTCATTTTATCATCATTTTTTAAATATTATCTTATCTATTTAACCCATATTTTTTGTCTTTTAGAATAATTTTATTTTTTTAAATCTATCTTATCTGTCAAACCTTTCTATTTTGTCTTTTAGATTATTTTTATCTTTTTTTAATCTATCTTATATGTGTATTGAACCTATCTTTTGTGTTTTATATTACTTTTTATCTTTCTTTTATTTTTATTTGAATGAAAAAATGAATGCAGTGATCCTGATAGATCAAAGAAGGTTTTTGCACGTGGCTCTGCTTGCATTGCATTGCATGGACCACTGTCAAGTGCAGTTGGTGGTTATAGCAGTGGATATAAGGAATATCCTTCCCTACCTTCTTCTGCAGTAAGGCCTGAGCCCCACCCCTGACCCCACTCATGACAGGAGCTCCATCATAGCACTGACTGATCATTTCAGCTGCACTATAGCCTGATTCAGAAAGATGCTTTAGAATTTGGGTGGTAATAAATTCAGCATCTAACTGACTGATGAGGTCAAGCGGAACACCTGATTGGTCTGCTTTTAAAGATTATTTTAAAGACAAAATCAATAGGAACACAAACTAATCACTAATCAGCAATTTACTAACATCAAACTATGATAAAGTCTGAATTATGAATTACTAACAACACATTTCTGAATGGCCTAAGAAGACCATAACACATTTTCCAAAAATTAAACCCAGGTATAGTGTTATTGCATCCAGTTTGAACATACAGCTCAACTTGGTTCATCACTTGTTAAAGGGACATGAGGGAGCTTTTGAAGAAAAGTAATAATTGCATGTTCAGTTTATTTAGGTTAATAAGTGATGAAGCATTTTAAATCAAAAAGAATGAGGCCACCATGTATCATTCCATTATCTTGAACAGGCTGTGAGCTGTAAAATGTTCTGCAATTCGGGGTCCGAATTTCCCGCGCTGTCCTACGGATGTGACGTCAACTGATGCTTCTGCGCGTTCTCGGGCTAAAAAAGTAATAATAAATGATATCCAGTAGGTGGCAGTATTGCACCTTTGTGTAGTGTTGCTAGTCAATGGCGGACTTCCTTATCTAAACCAGTGGTTTTACTCATAAAACTGGTGTTATTTGGCAGCGTTTATGGAGCTGAAAACCTCTCTGATGGATTATAAGGGTTTCACAGAGCTAAAGGTGCTGTTATAGGCGACCGCACAGCAATCTGTCCATGTTTATGGTCTCGGCACTGTAGGCCGCAAATCCCGGACTGTTTCCTAGACCCCAGTCCGCTTACAGTGCATCTGCGCACGGACCTCCGGGTGCTACGGAGCTCCACTCCGTGATGTGAATTTGAGAAATCTAGGGTAATATATGCGGCGGTGCATGATTCTATCACGCTAGATTTCTCAAATTATCCTCCGGGTGTCTGAGAACACCGGCTGATTAAAGCTTTTAGCAACACAGGCAGCAGTGGAAGCTGGAACATAGCGGCTAGCGAGATTAGCTCTGTTAGATCGGCTCCCTCAGTCTGATCGTGTGTGTGTGCGTCGCGGGGCATTGTTTTACTATATTTCCTTTTGTATTAATAAAATGTATTTTTATTTATGGAATCATGCCTCCGGCTGCCTTTGGTTGAACCCTTATGAACTAGTGAGAAATATATGCGCGCTCATGCCAAAAGCTGCAGTTATTCGCAGCGCCAGGCGCGGCGCTCATGAGGTTTGTTTTTCAAAGCTCCCTCTTGTCCCTTTAAATGAAGTATTTAGCTGTAAAATATTTCAACTTACTTTAACTGACTGTACTACTTAACAAACTAACTATAAAATGTGATAACTTAAACTTATATTTCTTTTATTGCTGTGAACCTTCATGAACCCTCTGACATTTTGTCCTGAAACTGATGCCAATTTAAATCATTTTGGCTCAGTTTAAAAACTATGGTTAATTCAAAATAAATGTTTAATTTATTTAAATAGGATTTTAGCTTTTACAGTAATTTCACTTACAGTTTTCTGCATATTTGTTCCACTGAGTGAGAAACAGGAAATAAAATCTGGATTGTGAGGATCTGACTGAGAGACTGTTTTTTAGGTAACCTCTGCTGACATTTTCAGGGAAATTAAGAATCAAATAAACTATTTCTGGGTAAATACCCGCTGTATTTTCATCACAAGCCGAACATTAATGACAAGAGAGACAAGAGATTTATATTGGAAAGCTGATCGATTGATTGACAGCCAGCCACTGTCAGAGCAGGAGAGAGGGAGGGGAGAGGAGCGAGGAGCCGGCTGGTGTCAGGTTTCAAGGAGCAACAAGAGAGGGAGGGGAGGAGGGAGAGGGGACAAACCAGCCCCGGCTCCAGATGAACTTAGCTGGGGGGGCATTGGCTTATTTTGGGGGGGGCACTGTAAACGGTCTTTTTGGTTCCTATAAATACATAAATAAACATTTAAGTAACCTTTCCAATTGAATAATCATGTTTATTACTACAGAATAAACAAAAAGCAAGCACTAAACAGTAGGTGAAACGATACCTTTAACTCACAAGACGAGATATTGAATTCATGAGAAACGATATTACAATACTGAGTTCACAAGAACGAGACATGACGAGATTTTAATCAAATTTACAAAAATCAAACTATTGTTGCAAATCTTTCTTCTCTCTCTCTCTCCTCTCCTGTCTCACCAAGAATGAAATTTTGATTTTAAAGGTGAAGAGGAGGAGCATGAACTGCTTAAACTGAGCCATGATATTAAACCTACAGCCAGTATCCATTTAATATAGTGGAACATCGTTTTTAGACAGTAAAAATGCTTAAAAACTGCCTTTAAAAAGTGCAGAGGACATGTCCCCCATTATGTCCATGTGTCTCAGTGATTTTTCAGCCCTTTACTTCTCAGCTCTCCAATGTTATTCTGTCTCTTCCTGTTTTCTCACTGTTTTCTTTTCTTTCCTCTTGTTAAAAAAGATGGAAGCAGTTCAGTTAAACTTCACTAAAAACCTGAAAGGATTTGATCATTATTAGAAAATAAATGCAAAGTTAGAGAAGACCTTTACTTTTATATAATAAAACTGTGTTTAATACTGATAATACAGTGTGTTTTCAGGTGGACACACCTGTCTGTCTCTCTGGTTTTTGGCTCCATTTCTCCTCTCCTGTCTCCTCGTGACTGTCTTTCTGTTATGGACCTTTTACTGCAGGGGGTTTAACAGGGTGTCCCTTGTCTCACACATTGTGCCCCCAGCTGTATTTACGCGTTTCCGAGGCAGTAAGGTGCTTCTCTACCGACTCCACTCCGAGGCAGCTGCGTTTACCTGCGTTTGCAGGAGCAGCGCCGACGGAGGCTTTCAGGTTTCACTTTACCAGCGTGGTGATGCGTTTAATGGCGGAAAAAAGTTAAGGAAATCACAGTTTTTACCGAAAATAGACCCGTCCTCAGTCATTTCAATGCATGGTTGTCAGGGGGTCATTTGGGAGGGGCATTGCCCCCCCAACCGTACCTCCTTGCCCCCCCATTGGCTGTCAGAGTTGTAACTTACAACCATGCATTGAAATGACTGAGGACGGGTCTATTTTCATATTTCATATCAATTTCATATGGAACAATAGACGTGCTATAGGCTTAGACTCTCTCTACTATACTTGCCATTTGATAGAGGGGGGGTTAAATATACCAAATATGGAGTGGTATTACTGGGCTTCTCAACTTAGAGCAGCAATGTTTTATTTTGGAAAGGATCAACTTCCCGCCTGGGTCTCCATAGAATCTCATTATATTAAAATTCCTTTAAATTTATACATTTACTCGGCTAGTAAACAAAAACTACTCAAGAAAACTAAGAATCCACTTCTTAAAAACTCATTGCTGGTCTGGCACACTGTACTTGCATTTATTGGTGAAGAAACAAACCTGTCACAATTCACTCCTACATTTGGTAACGATGACTTTCAGCCAGGTAAATCGGACCTGGGATTTAAATCCTGGGCACTGAAAGGCATAGCTAAAGTCATTGATCTTTACTATACAGACATGGTTCTCATGTCATTTGAAGAACTGCGATTAAAGTTTGGAATTCCTACCAAACACTTCTTTAAGTATTTGCAACTTAGGAGCTTTATCTTATCAAAGGGGAACAATTGTTTAAGTCCTCCTCCCCTGTCTACGCTAGAAGATTTCTCTCTACGACTCATACACTCTAAAGGACAGATATCATTGTTGTACAAAATGTTAGTTGGCAAGTCCAAAGAGTCATCGCTTCACCTGCTACGAGCATGGAGATTAGACCTGGAGGAGAACTTGACAGAGGAGGAATGGTCTCATGTGTGTGTTCTTACTCAGACACCTCCTACTGGTAAAGAGTGACTGTAATCAAGTTTGGTTGTGAGCACTGCCTCCCTCTTTCATGATTGGTCCTCCTGAGCAAGCTATATATGGTCAAAAATGTTTTGTGTTTTGTAACTCATAGCTTTGTGACGCGTGTAAAACCCTGCAATTTGAACATGTAATTTGAAACTTATATTTTTTAAAATGTGTGCAAGTCACAGAACTAAGTTACAAGTACAAAACTGAAAGTTTCAAGTACAAAACATAGGTTACAAATACAAAACTAAAAATTACAACTACAAAACAAAACGTTTCAAGTACAAAACATGAGTTACAAGTACAAAACTAAAAGGTACAAGTACAAAACATGAGTTACAAGTACAAAACTAAAAGGTACAAGTACAAAACATGAGTTACAAGTACAAAACTAAAAGGTACAAGTACAAAACATGAGTTACAAGTACAAAACTAAAAGGTACAAGTACAAAACATGAGTTACAAGTACAAAACTAAAAGGTACAAGTACAAAACATGAGTTACAAGTACAAAACTAAAAGGTACAAGTACAAAACATGAGTTACAAGTACAAAACTAAAAGGTACAAGTACAAAACATGAGTTACAAGTACAAAACTAAAAGGTACAAGTACAAAACATGAGTTACAAGTACAAAACTAAAAGGTACAAGTACAAAACATGAGTTACAAGTACAAAACTAAAAGGTACAAGTACAAAACATGAGTTACAAGTACAAAACTAAAAGGTACAAGTACAAA